>FLMG01001497.1:18880-34468 GCA_900088475.1 Hyphochytrium catenoides
ATGCGCTCCTCTTCGGCCAAGGGCTGACTGATGTGATGAAGGTTCGCCCGCCGAAGAAGGAGGAAGTTCCTCTGGTCCTTTCTGGTGCCTTTGCTGCCATTTTTGCTAATGGTAGCTACTTCTTTTGGGAATAGACTGCGAGTGACAATTTAGTGCTCTCTCATCTACAGTATTGCTTAAGCGGTTTTTGCATGAGGTCTAGCCTATCCATGTTTCAAGTATGTCTGCTGGCGACAATTTCCATAGCACACTTTTTCATAGACAAAGGTCTTAATCGCTCAGATAAACAACGAGCAAACCTCATCCGGATACGACCCGGTTTATTTAGCTCTGGATATCCTTTGTCAATCTCCTTAGACCAGATTGATGAAAGGAATCTGTTGAGGTAGCAGCAGCCCAACATTGAAAGGTTTGGGGAGCGCAGCTCATCGTAGTAGCAGAAGAGAAGTAGCCAACTCTTGCTCTGGAATTCTGGTCAGAACATGTAGAAAGAAGCCCAAAAGACGATGCTGGCAGTACCTCGACATCAGTCTATGCTGTACTATCGTGCAGCAAGAAGCAGACTTCCTCCTGTTGCGCCCGTGCTGCTTGGTCTGACGGCTCTACACCGTGTAGCTTTGAGTAATAAACAACAATCATCTCTGTGTAAGGAAGAAAGTGCATGTCTGCTAGGCTGGTTTTACTAAGCTCGGAGCTCTATTTTTAAACTCGGTGGATTTGATTGTTTACTTTCGGCGTAAGAATCGCTACTAAATGTTGTAGCACAACGAGGCCATAGCATCACTATTCGCGGCTCTACTCTCTTCTAAACTGGGATAGAAGTGATAGTTTGTGACCTTTCTTGGCACAAGCTGTGGAAAAGCTTCGGAATCCCAATCTGCAGTCCCAGACAGCATCACCCTCAGAAAGCAGATATTTTTAATCTTTGCTGCCAGGAAGCCGTGCAGCGTGCAGTCGCCTGGCGATCGGCCATAGCTGTCATTCCGAGCTCTCGGAAGCCTAAAGGCGAGCTACCAACTGAAGGAAGCGTTTGTTCCGTTCCTGGAAGGAACTTGATAGACGATGAGTTCATCTCAAGAAGAGCCAATGATGTTGCCACTCCCTCTTGCCTTTAACCAAGAAGTAGAAACAGCCTCTCCAGCCACTGAAGCGGTAGACGGTCAAAATATTACCCTCAGCCTCTCGAACGTGAAGTTTCCCTCCCAAGCGGTCAATAATGGCACATACCGAGTGCAAGTGAAGACGGAACATGACAAAGCTGGGAAGTCTGAGAAATCCAGTACCATTCTCTGGCTGGAATGCAAGCAATCCAAATCTCAATGGTACAGTCCTGTCTATCCGCAGCCTCCCGCACAGCACCCTCCTCAATGTCAATCATGCCAATCCTCGATCTCTGGCCCTTGTGCTCTGTCTTTTGCATCTTCCCTCCCTGCTTACTAGTCCTAACACTAAGCGCTCTTGAAGTTCCTTCTGCCTCTTGTTTGTGGGCTCTCTTGCTGCTGGGTTGTTATCTCATATCTCTCCTGCGGACACTGATAGGGAATGCCGAGTAGAGAACGTTAGGGATCATGCTCCTGAAGGTGTGGAGATCCCGGGGGCCGTTGTTATTGCGGCACTTCAGGTAAGAAGACCATGTTAGCCCACAGAGCCCAACCGACCACGGACTGCCTTTGGCCGTGAAAGCCCTATCTGCCATAACTCTAGACCTCATCATGTCTCCATCTTCTCTCTTTGACTCATAAGCTCAAACTAAAGTATGATTGATACCGCAAATGAATAGGAAGCTCTGCAATGCGCGGATAGCTCTGAAGAAAAGGATGTCGGACATAAGAGCACTGGCTCTATAGAAGCTCCGAGTACCTGCCAAGTGCTGAAGGAAAGCCAAGATGCTGCCTGGCCTGGAATAGACCTACACACTGGAGCTAGCGGAGAGATCACTCTCGCTCTAACCATCAAGCTTCTTCCCTACTGGACTCCCGTCTATACCTTTCCCCTGGTACCGCCCTGGCCATAGAGAAAGTGGACATTTTGCAAGCCCATATCAGAGATCTTCAAGAGGAGAACGCGGCACTTAAAAGGCTCCTAGCAGAGCGTACTCAGGAAATTAAGGCGGAGCTGTCTAAGAAGAGAGACAAGGAAAACGGGCCAAAGTACCTCTCTCTCTCGTCTTCTAGCGCTGTCGGCAACCTTCAGAGCCTGCAATGGATAGCCAAACAGCATAAATATGAGAGCTACTTTTCTTTGGCATCGGAGGGAACCTCCGTCACCATCCTCCGCTCCGGGCTGTACCAAGTCTACGTACGTGTTGGGCAGGCTAACTACTCTAATGGCAACTACTTAGGGCTCTTCAAAGATGGCATCTGCATAGCTAGATGCTACCTTGCCGATGGCAATGGGTATCAGATGACTGCCAGCATAACGGAGCTTCTAGAGCTTCCGGCTCAGACAAAGCTGGATGTCCGCTACCATGGCAACTCTACGACTGTTAGTGGGGATGGACTTGGCTCAAGTCTTCACATCTTACTTCTTCAGGAAGATGCCGAGAACGACGAGGACCAAGCAGCAGCCTTAGAAGGAAGATAAGCATCCTCACGAAGGTTATCATGTCTATTAAGGTGGATCACGTCTTGGATCCGCCGCCGTCTTTGCTTCTTGTCTTCATCGCCTGTCTCTACCTACTATGAATAAGGATAATGCAGTTTCTTCCTTCATTTGATCGCAGGAACCTTGGATGACTAGAGGAAAGGGGTCTTAGAGCTTCACCGCCCCCTTCTCTCACGCCTTTCGTTTGTCGCAGATACCTTTCTCTCTTCTAGATCCCCGGGCCATGGTTGCCCTAACACCCTGCAGGGCTAATGCAGCACCTGAAGCTCGATTGATTGAGAGCTTGACTTGGTTTCACCTGCAATATCGCTAGAAAATGACCACAAAGACGACCAACAGCAGCGAAGCCACTACTGCTGTCCAATCGTCTTTTTACTTCTTTCACTATCCCTCCCAGCGGTGTTATTAAAAGAGGTGCTACAGCAGAGAAGGACGGTGACGCTATTCCTCGAGCTCTCTCAAAAAATATAATCGAGCCTTCCATCATCAGCCGTCATACACTAGGTTCCGTTTCTTATAAAGCTTTCATGTGACCCCAGCAGAAGAGGAGTAGGAGTAGGGACAAGAGAGGAAGGTTGAGTTGTGGCAGGCATCATAGCTTCTAAAGCTAAGGAATGTGCTCAGGCCAAATAAGAAGAGGTACTAAGCTTGATGAGTTCTTGCCAGGACGACAGAGGTGGTACCTCAGAGAGAGAGAGACACGGAGGGGAGAGAGAGAGAGACGCGGAGAGAGAGAGAGAGAAGTTATAAAGATCGAACTCGGAGAGAGCAGAGCCGGTGCCAATCTTATGCCGCAGCTGCTCAAGTCATCACATCCAATCTTTTGGCCAAGATCATCACCTACCGACAGGGCTCCTGCTCCAGCAGCTCAGGGCCCCACTTCTTCTCTCTGCAGGAATAATAAAAAAAAATAGCGACATTCCTTCCTTCCTGATGATAATCGCGCTTCATGAAGACAGCCTCACATCGGCAGCTGCGGCCTAATCTCCTCGTTCTTCGTTGCCATTCTTCTTCTTCGTCTTCCGCACATCAAAGTTGTACTGCCAGGGCACCACTGAGAAACGCTGGTGATTGATCCCAAAGAAATGTATGACATGCTGCCAATGAAGAAAGAACAATAGTGGAAGAAGAAGGAGGATGTACTGCCGCTAATATGGAAATTGAAGTTCGAGAAAGAGCTGCCGGACAGAAGAGAGATAAAAAGGCAGAAAACGAAGCCTCTTTCCTCCTCCCTTTTCCTTCCTCCTCTGCCCTCCTCGCTCATCTCTCAGCCACCCTCAGCCTTCCTGCCAACATACACCTAGTGGCCTCTTCATAGTTTGGAAGCTCCCATCTCTAGAAGTTTTTGCTGGCTTTCTGCCTCCACTAGGTGGGGTCTGAGGAGATGTGGTCAAAGGAGAAAGGCTCGTCGCGTGCGTGCGTCATCATCTTCTTGCCTCGTCTCTTGCGAGTTCTTTTTTTCCCTAGTGGCTCTCCCTTCCCTTCTTGGTTGTTCTCTTCTGGAAGATGAGACGAGCAGCAGCTGAGACGTCTTGTTGGTTGCCTGTTGTTTCTCCCATCTAGTTGAACATCTTAAGCGGTATTGTTGAAGGCTCGCTCTCCTCGTCGGTTCCCCAGGTCCGTTGTTCTTCCTGAGATCTTTCTACTCATTCTGCTGCTCCCCTCCTTTCTGCTGCCGTTGCTGCTGCTACTGCTGCCACTACTGCTGCTGCTGCCACTACTGGGAAAAAGGGCTCACTGTCCTAGTTCCTCTATCGATTAGGGACTTGGGCACGTCTCACCAGCAGCAGACATCCTCTTCTTCTTCTCCTTCCCTCTCCTGCTTCCTGCTGTCACTTGTCATTTTCCGCTGCTGGAGGACGACGAAGAAAGCCACACGAGAGCACCAACCTCCTGCCACGATCAATCCTCGTAGCACGTCTGCGAGATAGAGAATTAGAAGACGAAGAAGCGCTTGCTCTCCGCTCTCATCACGGGGAAGAATAAAAGGAAAACCCTTGGCAAAAGTAGAAGAGGGATCTCCCTTCTGTAGTGGTGCTTCCTCTTTCACCGAGTCCACACACCGCTCACTGCTCAGCTGCTATCCTCACCATCTTATAGCACCAGCAGGCAACGAAACCGAGAGAGGACGTCAACTGAACTAGTCGTCAGCTGTGCGGCGGCAAAAGAAAGAGTCTGCGCTTTCGTCAAAGACTGAAGATTACCTGAAGGATAATAATGACGAAGACTCCGCTAGCCACAGCCTTGACGGCTAAAGATGAGTCTGTCAACGGTGCCGTGCCACAGAGCTCATGGCCGCCGTAGCAGAGATCGTTGTCAAGAGGCAGAGGATTGACTTAGAGCTCTCAGGACTGCTCTTTAAGTCCCAGCCAGCCACGGGCGGCATACCATACAGAGTCCAGCTCAGAACATTAGCGGGCAATCTCACCCGAGCCATCATCTGGTTGGAGTCTAGGCGGACGAAGGTGCAGAGGTAGGGAGAACGTGTGGCAGGTTACGCGTGGAAAGAAGGAAGAGAGTTGGCAGTGTGTGGCTGGGCATGTCTTTCTTGCCATTGGCAATATGTTGCTCATGCAGTCTCTCTCTCGTCGTTCGCTCGAATCCTCTTCTATGTTCCCCTCTCCGCTCTCTGTCTTCATCCGTCTTTCTGGGGGCTCTCTCTCTCTATTCTCCTTCTCTCGTGCGTCTTCTGTTATCCGGTACCCTCTTACCGCCCTCGATCTCCTTCCTCCTTCTCCTCTCACATACATTGATGCGGCAACAGGGAATGCCGAGTCGAGAACATTAAAGAGCACGCATCAATATATGTCAGAGGATCCCCATCGTCATTGTCCTCGCTGCTCTGAAGGTCAGACGGCCGTGGCGTCGTCGCTCAGTGCTTTACCTTCGCAATTAGTTGCTCATCCAGAGGACTAGATTAGAAGAAGAAGAAGAGAGAGGATGAGAGAGACAGAGAGAGAAGGAAGAAGGAAAAGGAGGGGGAGGAGAGGAGGAGAAAGCAGAGAGAGAAAGAGAGAGAGAGAGAGAGAGAGAGAGAGAGAGAGAGAGAGCGCGAGAGAGAGAGAGAGAAGAGAGAGAGAGAGAGAGAGAGGAGAGAGAGAGGCACCTCACTCTTCTTCGTGCGGCACTCTACTTTCCTCATTCCTTTCCTCTTCCTTACTGATGACTTTATTTCTCTGCCGTTGTGACAGGAAGCGTTTCAAGACAACGCTGCCATGGCCACCAAGCATGAGAAGAAGGATGTAGAAGAAGGAGAGAAAGAGGGTGCAAGTGTTGACAGTGCAAAGAGGAAAAGGAGAAAGACTGAGGACCAAGACGTCGTGACTAGCGGTTCTGAGGTGGACCTTGTTACCGGCGCTGCCGGCTCCGCTGTCCTCACTTTGGAGATCCAGCTACTTCCCTACTGGCGGCCGGTGTACACCTTCCCTAAGGTCCCGCTGGCTATGGAGATCGTGGACATCCTCCAGGGCCAGTTCTTCCGAGACTTGCAAGAGGAGCTGGCGGAGCTTCGAGGTGATCTGGTGTCGCTGAGTCAGAACTTTGAGGCGATCTTGTTCGACATCATGGCGAAGAGGAAGCCGCCGTATCTTTGCCTTTCCTCTTCAGCCACCACTTCCAACGAAGAACGTATCACCTAGACGAGCACCAGGCATATAGCTTCAGAGTATTTTGCGCTACCTGCTGACGCAAAGCTGCGGACGACAGTCACCATCCTTCGCTCCTTCGCTCCGGGGCTGTACCAGGTTTAACTGCTTGTCGGTAAGCGGAACTACTCCTCGGCGAATGGGCAAAAGAGTGTCATTCTCTTTGTCGACGCTGACTGTGTGGCGCAGTGTGATTGTGACGATGGCAGCCGACGAGGCCCAAGCCACGGCAGACATTTGTCAGCTTCTGGATGTAAAGTCTGAAGCTCAGCTGGTCGCACGTTATCAAGGGAACCGATCCGCTTATACTTCTACTAAGGACGAGCAGCCCGCAACCAGCAGTCCTACTACTATCTGCTTCTTCACCTGTGTAGGAGTCCTGTGTAGGAGAAGTAGTAGAGTCTAGATAGAAGTAATCTGGAGAAGGAAAGGAGTACCTGAGAATGATGATGAGAAGACGAGTGGACAATCAAAGATGTTATCGGCAAACAACGAGTCATAAGCAGATCAGTCTCAGCTTCTTCAGGTTCATGAGAAGACTCCGTGCCACATGTTGAGACCTGACAATTGTTATTAACAGAAGAGTAAACATGACTGACGCCTATGATCGTGCCCGCCCTCAGTTGCTCCGTTGTAGGATGACGCTAGATCTTCTGTCAGTTAAAGCCAGAAAGACATCTACCTTCCTGAGTTCTGAGACTCCTCTACTGTTAGCTGCCTGCAGCAGTATGAGTGGGACTTGTTGTCTAACAGCGAGACGACGCCAGATCCGATCCTCCTGCTCTTCATCCTACAGTGTCGGTGCATGGTGCTTTGCCTCTTCTTTCTACCAGTCAGGAAGCTGAGTTCCTAACCCTCACCCTGCACATGTGCTCGCACTCGACGGCTTAAAAAGATTCTATGTGGACTTCCTCTGACAGCTCCTAATAACCACCTGATTGCGTGCTGCAGAGGCCAGGGATCATCAGCGGTTAGAATGTGACGTCTCCTCTTGGAGAGTACTCTCAGGACGCGGAGTCCGGACTAGCGTAGGCAATGGATGGCTCTGACGAAGGAACTCTCTCTTCCTTCTTCTCGCTTACTGCTATCTTCTTCTTTGCATGTTAGTTACAACTTCTCCCTATCTTGCATTATCAGGTAGACTGACTCTCCCAAGAAGGGAGACTCTCTCCTCCTAACCCTCTATATTCCAGCTAATGACCTTCTCTCTGAAGTAGAAGGCATTGTTACTTGCGCGCTTTCCCGCGAAGAAGTCTTGCTCTGCGTCGTGGTGCTTGTTTGTCTGGGCTGAGGCATCATGGCCAGCCGAGATACCGACAAGCCTCTTCTCACTCTCCTTCAAAGCCTGTTCCTGGTGTCCTTACTTTACAGCCTGCTTCCATGCTGAACATCGCGTCGCTTAAGAGCTTCGTCTTCCTCTACCTTCTTTGGCTCAGTTGTTGCCAGCATTGGGATAACGTCGGCTTTCTTCCGCATGAGTAGACCGACCGGACCAAAGGAGTAACTTCATCAATGAAGCAGCAGGTGATCCAGTGTACAGCGCCAGGGAGAGAAGAAACCTGTACAGTGCCTACATCCATCCGCACACGACGCCAGAAAGGCTCCCAGGTACGGGGACTAACTGGTTCTTTGGGAAGAGGAGTCCGGGGTAAGCTTGTTACCTAGGACACAGCATTTGCAAAATGAATCAGGGGGAAGTGGCAGTGTTAAGGGTTAAGATGGCCAAGAAGGCAGACACCGAATGTCGCGGCGATGCCAGAGCATAACGGAGCCTTTAGAAGAAGGGTCACCGCTGCCACCCATGACCCATGACATGATAGCATTGGCCTGGACATCACGGTGAGCGGGAGGAATTAAGACCTTCCAAGAGCAGTCGTGAACTCCATAACGGCTGAAGCTCACTTCTTTCCACCAGGACCTTCTTCCTGTTGCCGAAGTCAAATATGGTCTTTGAGAGAACTGAGTAGTACTTCTGTCTCCGGCTAACTGCAAATGCCCTGGCGCTTTTTTGAGAGTAAGTTCTAGATAATATCACGAGTGCCTTGCGCCGCGGTGATAACCTCTACCGTGGCAGTGAACGTTCAGTGCCATGGGCTAAAGTTTGGAAGCTGCTGGAGAACGAGACCCGGCCGGTGTCCAGCAGTGTCATGATGTCTAGATGCACCAGAGTCTATAATCCAGTGACTCCTGCTCTCGTCAAGAGTGTGGAAGTGGCTGCTGCTTTCGAACAACAAGGACCAGCTTTTGTGGAAGATGGAGATGCTGAGTACGATGTGCCACAGGCAGCACGTGCCTCATCCACTTCCTCCGTTTGCAGACTGTTCGGAGTGCTGCTGTCTTCCATTCGTGCAGTGCTTTCGCGCACTGAGACAGTCAAGAGACGATCAGGTCAGCTGGATGATTTGACGCATTATTGTTACTCTGACGAAAGAGGGAAAGAACTCCGTACTAAGGAGAAAGAGCAGCAGCAGAAGACGATGAAGTCTGTCTTCGAATGTGGGTGTCCAAAAGTCCATCCAAGAGGACCAAAAGGCATTGAAATGGAGGGGGGAGGAGGAGAAGTTTGGCTCTTCGCCAACTGACTTCTCTATCTTCAGAGAATTTCTGTCTCTTGCGTGCCAACAAGACAGATCAGAGACAGCCATCAGGAGTGGCGAGGCCCGTCCAAACCTGGTTAAAGGCCTTTAAACACACTCTCACTCGGATCCTAGTTAGGCCGGCAGGCCAACAACGTTCACTGCCATTGAGTCAGACAGCGTGCCAACCCGTTCCACCTGCGCCAGAGCGTAAGACAGCGTAGAGATCATCGCCCACCAGAAGACCATCCCAAAGCGGCAGTTCGTGAACACCATCTTCTTCACATCGAAGCCAAAGATCCTGGGATAGAGCTCTTCTTTCTGTTCCCCAGTAATAGCCAAAGATCAGGTTGCCTGTGTGCCCGGGCGGATGTCTCCTTGCAAGAGGTTGATTGATGGCATCGATCATACGAAGGATCTGGTGCATTATTGTGGAGAGATCTTGATGTGATAATTTTTTTAAGAGAGCCTGCTGACGACGAGTAGATCTACGTCTTCATAGGAGAGATAATAGAAGAGGAAGGAGGCGAAGAAGGGAAACAGTGAGGAGTACAATGATAAGAAGCTAGGCAATGTGGACTCGACTTGAATGGCTCTGTAAGAGTTAGTCTAACAAGACACGAGCTTCCTTGCCTTGGACAGGATGTGACCTTCTTGATGAACCATCATCATCACTGCCTAACAATCTCAAAGAGTCATGTCCTCGTAGTTCCCTGTACTTCCCACATTGACTGCTCCAGCATAGCTCTTGACGCTAGTCTCTGCCTTGCGGAAGAGCACCTAGTGGCCTCCTCGCCCTTTAGATCTTGTTGCGTGGTGGTGGCTTTCTTACCTCCTCCAGGTCGTAGGAAGGAAGTGATGAAATCATGTCGTGGGAGAACGGCGGCTCGTCCATCCTTGCGTCGTCATCATCTCCTTTCCTCGTCTTCTGCGAGTTCTTCTCCTCTCTTTATATTATTGGCTCTTCCTCCTTCCTTTTTTGTTGTTCTCTCGAAATGTGACGACGAGGGCAGCAGCTGACTCTTGGCTGTTTGTCTGCTCTTCCTCTCATCAAATTGGACATCTCGGCGGTATTATTGAAGGCTCGTTCTCCTCGAGTCTTCAGGTCCGTTGTTCTTCCTGCTGGTATCTTTCTCCTCATCCTCCTCCTGCTGCCGCTTCTCTCCCTACTACTTCTACTACTGCTGCTGCTCCCACTGCTACTGTTGCTGCTGCACCTGGACAGTCCTCCTCGGATGTCAAGGGGCAGACGAAGGTATTTCAATATTTTAGTGAGCCAAGTGTGCATGACATTTCATGGTCCCGGCTTCTTATTATCATCATCTGCCTCTAGGGCTTCTTTAGATTTGCCAGGCTGCTGCACTCTCAAGACTTTATCCTAGCTTTCCACTTGTCCTATCGCGAAGGACTTACTCTCCAAGCGCCTCCTCTACGAGTAGCAGGGACATTTTTGGCAGGGCGGAACAGCAGCAGGAATCATCTTCTCGTTCCCGCTCCTGCTTCCCGCCACTCTTCAAGTTCCACTGCAGAAGGAAGGCAGGAAGCCACAGGAGAGCACCAACGTGCCACCATCATCGATACTCGCGCCACGTCTTCTATGGGATAAAGTATTAGAAGAACCGCTTGACAAACGGAAGAAGAAGAGGGATATTCCTCGAGGTGCAATTATCTTCACCCTTTTCAAGCAGGACTCAAAAGAAATACTCCGTAGAAAAACGAAGAACGAGACGGCTCTTTGCTTGGTCAAAGACAAGAGTGAGGATATTATGACGAAGACTCCGCTAGCCACAGCCTTGTTGTCCAAGGAAGAGCCTGCTGTCAGCGACGGTGCCACAGAAGAGCCCATGGCCGCCGCAGAGATTGTCAAGAAGGAGAAGGTTGACTTAGAACTCTCAGGACTGCACTTCAAGTCCCAGCCAGCCACGGACTTCTACAGAGTCCAGCTCAGAACCTCATCGTCAGGGGAGCATGTCGCCCGAGCCACCATCTGGTTGGAGTGCAAGCGGACGAAGGTGCAGAGGTAAGGTGCAGATTGTGCCAGAAGGAAGTAGAAACGAAAAGTTGTAGCAGAGCTTAACGGCCCACGATCTTGATCTAATTCTTTCTTCTTCCTCCCCCTGACTTCTCTTTCTTTGGCTTTCCCCTTTGTCTAGTCCACACTTTCTTCTCGCACCACTACTCTCCCCTTCCTGCCTCCGATGCCCCCGCCTTCGCCAGCATCTCTTCTGGATGATCTCTTTTAACTCGTCACCTTCTTCTTCCACTCTACTTTGTCTTAGAGAGTGCCAGATCGAGGACTTTAGAGACTACGCTCCTGCAGGAGTAGAGATACCCAGTGCCGTCATTATTGCTACGCTCAAGGTCAGAATACTAGTGCTGCAAGCTTTGACCTTCCATTCCATCATCAGACACGTTCTTCTTTCTTCTTTTCCTCGGGTCAATTGTACCATTAGAAGCTCCCCTTCCCCATCATCAGCGAGAAGAGCCGCACCGACCACCCTATCGCAGTCTTGGTTTATCTCTTCTATCCGCTTTCTTCTCGCCTTCTCTTCTAGTGGCTATTCTTCAATAAAGCACCTTGTCCCACAGTTATTTCATTAACAATCTGACAGGAAGCTCTCCAAGCCAATGCTGCAACGGCTGCTAAGGAAAGAAAGGCGGACAAGCTTGATAATGATAGGATGGAGCATAATGATGATGAACAAGGGAATCAAATCTCGCAGCCAAACAAGAAGAACAGGGAAATGAAGGGCATGGACGGTGATGGTGGTACCAACACGGTTGGGAGTTCTGGACTCGATCTTGTCACCAGCGCTGACGACGGCTCTGTTTCTCTGAGGCTGGAGATCCAACTTCTTCCGTACTGGCGGCCTGTGTACGCCTTCCGAATGGTCCCGCTTGCTATTGAGCTCGTCGACATTCTTCAGGGGCAGATCCGAGACGTTCAGGAAGAGAACGCGGAGCTCAGGAGTGAGATGCTCTCACGCAGTCAAGACATTCAAGCGATGATGCTTCTTATTGAAACAGAGCGGGAAAAAAGAACGTCAGGTCCACCATATCTGTCCCTCTCCTCTTCAGCCACTGCCGCTGACAAGCAGAGTGTTGAGTGGACGGAGACTAGGCACATAAGCCCAGAATACTTCTCTCTCTCTGACAATAAGCCACAGACGGCGGTCACAATCCTTCGCTCGGGGCTGTATCAGATCCAGCTTCGGGTAGGCCAAATGAACTCTCAAGACGGACTCTCCCTAGAGCTCAATGTCGATGATGGCTGTGTGGCACGATGTTACCTTGCGGATGGCAAGGGGTGTCAGATGACGGCACACATTTCAGAGCTTCTGGAGCTGAAGGCTGAGTCTAAGCTCAGGGTAGTCTATCAGGGGAATACTAGGACTCATGGCGATGTCCTGGCCACGAGTTTCAACATCCTCCTGCTGCACGAACACTCCGCATAAGAGGAGAAGAGGGAAGCGATTGACAGAAAGAAGCAGGAGCAAGAGTATTGAATGAGGAAAAGAGGCAGGAGTAGCAGTATTCGGACGGAAGAGATGGTTATACATGATGATAATCGTCGTTAAGTCATTGTCATGACAACATTCGAGCAAAATGCATTATAAGAATAGATAGAGTAGTATAAGCTGTCTGAGGCTTATCCTCTTCATCACTGTTAGGCACAGGCACAAGCGACTGGTGAAGCCAGATAAGCGAACTAAGTTGTCGGCTACTAAGAGGGCGTCTCTGTGGCGGGTATTCGATGTGACAGAGAAAGAGAGAGAAAGAGAAGAAAAGAAAAGAGAAAACAGAGGCGACAAGAGGACACTTGAGAAAGAAGAGGAAGGAAGGGACAAAGAAGTGACGCGGTTCAACGCTTTGTCCACCTTGCTGTCAGGCTTACCTAGCTGGCGCCAATCCACGTCCCACTATGCAAGCCTGTCAATGTTAGGCCCATCAGAGAATGTAGTGGCGCTGCACGACCTAGGGCCGCGAACCAATCCTGCTCCTTTCCTTGCTTGTAGGCCCCCGGGCCTAGGAGGGTGACCATGGCCCGACGAAGTGCAAGGCGAGCATCGTAAAGCCGGGTACCAGTGTCAGGTTCCACGCAGACGTGGTCATCGCACCAATAGAGAGAACTGAACTTCTCGCGGCCCGCCCACCGGCTGCAGGGGCCAGGATAGGGCGGAGGCGCCGTATGTCTGGCCGATGAGAGAAGCCGAGACGTTGTAAGACCCTGGAGAACCCGTCCAACCAAAAGGAGTATACAGGTCTATGACAAGGGCATTGTCCTCGGATGGGGAGGCAGCGAACTTGGCCACCCAGTCCGTAGGCAGAGGAATATGGCGGAATGCGCCGCTTACATCCGGGTAGCCATATACATATGTTTGCTGATCAATTTCCTAACTGGCGCAGACGACTAGCAATCGGGGCTGGTCCGTCGTACGTGGCCGGGGGAATGTGGGACCTATCAGTATAGTCATTGATGCTGGCGCCCGGAGGATAGGAGAGGCCCGTGGATGACGCGAACTTTGCTCACATCAGAGCCTTTGGGGACTGCCCGGAGAGAGCGACAGTCAACTTCAGGCCACAACGCAAGCAAGTCTAGATCCACAATGAGAAGGCGTCCTTAATCCTGGGCTGAGAAGATGTACGCGGACAGAACCAAGACTTGCTGGAGGTCGAGACTGCTGGGGTATATGAGGGAAGAGAGCAGGCCGCAAACCGTTTTCCCACACGATTTGCTGCCAAGATCGGACACCGCCCCGCCAATGAATCTAAAATGAGCGCCTTGTTTGGGCGAGGATCGGCCGCGGATTGCTCCCACACCAGCCGCACAAGCTCCGGGAGCGAGCAGCCAGCTCGGGGGAAGGAAACGGGATACTGCCGCTTAAGTGCTACATTAATAGGGGCCATTGGCGCAGGCTAAGGTTCTGGAAGGTCTATGTCTGTCGCCCTCAGACGGGCATGAAATGCTTGGTGCGCCTCTTGCCGGGCCTGGTTAAGGGCGAGGGACCGAGATGCGACGAAAGCCAGATAATTGTTATGCAGGCCTTCAATGAAGGACTGCATCTCGGTCCGACGCCATCAGGCGCAGGGCTCACAGTGCCCTCCCATGTGCTCCTCTAACTAGTGTAACACTTCGCGGACAGCGGTGCTGGCGGCCCCACCGGCGCTTTCCGTCGTTATTGGACTTTTGGTACTGTTGTTGCTGCCACTGCCACAACTAGGTAGTGGCTGTTGCCGTTGAAGGGCCAGAAGGACCCCCTGCGACTGAAAGTGTAAGAGAGGTCCGACGCTAGTCAGTGAAAGTTCATCGCAAAACTGCTGGGCCGCGGCTACGAGAGAGTCGCTCCAACTCAAACTCTTCTCTTCCTCCTCCGTGCCCTGGCTGGATTGCCAGCTGGGAGTTTGAGTCGAAGCGACTCTCTCGTAGCCGCGGCCCAGCAGTTTTGCGATGAACTTTCACTGACTAGCGTCGGACCTCTCTTACACTTTCAGTCGCAGGGGGTCCTTCTGGCCCTTCAACGGCAACAGCCACTACCTGGTAGTGGCAGTGGCAGCAACAACAGTACCAAAAGTCCGGCAGCAACACCAGAACATTTCCGGCCAGTCGACCCGTTGGACTACAGGGGCCGTCGGCAGCGCCTGCAAGGTGTGAATTTGGATGATCTCCGATCTTCAGTAGCTCGGTCAGCGCCTCCAGCCATCTCCAAATGCCTGGAGCTTTGGAATGCCTCAACAGCCTCCAGACTAGAAGCAAGCCAATTGCTCAAGGAGACCGCAGATCACCGGCAGGCTCTACGTGGTACTCTACTCATGGCACCCAGGCTCGAAGACCTGCGCCTATCGGCGGGCGATCGCGTCCTAGAGGGAGCATTCCTCTGCGCTGCAGCATATGTGTAGTCAGATATGCCTTCCCTCTCCGTTGCCACTGTGTCTAGGTTCTGGGCAGGCGGCAAAGGTTGAGATTGATCGAGCAAATCTGAGACTAACACCGAGGTCAGCAGCCCTATCCTCTAACCGCGCCAGGAAAACTCAATATCCCCCGGATATTTCACCTTGCCTCTCCTCTCCAGCCACCGCTTCCAACGAGGAACGTATCGCCTGGACAAGTACCAGGCAGTAGTAGGCATATAGTTCCAGAGTATTTTGTGCTACCTGCTAAGGAAAAGCTGCAGCCCGCAGTGACCATCCTTCGCTCAGGACTGTAGGTCCAACTTCTTGGCGGTAAGCGGAACTCGTCGAAGGGACAAAAGAGTATCACTCTCTTTGTCGACGCTGAGTGTGTGGGGCAGTGTGAGTTTGACGATGGCAGCCGAGAGACAAGCACCACGCGGGACATTTGTCAGCTTCTGGATGTTAAGTCTGAAGCTCAGCTGGTCGCACCTTACCAAGGGAACCAGTTCGCTTATACTTCTACTAAGGACGAGCAGCCCGCAACCCAGTCTCTACTATCTGCTTCTTCACCAGGATCCTGTGGAGGAGAAGGAGTAGAGTTTAGATAGAAATAATCTGGAGGAGGAAAGGAGTACCTGAGGAAGAAGAGATTGACTGAATGGTAGAGGCGGGAGAATGATGATGAGAAGACAAGTGGACAATCAAAGATGTTATCGGCAAACAACGAGTCATAAGCAGATCAGTCTCAGCTTCTTGAGGAATCATGAGAAGATGAGTCCGTTCTCACATGTTGAGACCAGACAATTAACAGAAGAGTTACATGACTGCCGCCGCCTATGATTGACGTCCGCCCTCAGTTGCTCCGTTGTAGG
>FLMG01001651.1:0-44393 GCA_900088475.1 Hyphochytrium catenoides
GATTTGAGAGAGGCGAAATGTAGGTTTTTGTTCAGAACAACTTTCCACGTTTTCCCTGTAATATGACCTAGCAAAATAGAACTGAATAGCTGATGAAGTTTGAGACAATGAAGGGCATGCTTTCCTAGTTCTACTCTCCTAGAACAAGTGAAAAAGAATTGGGGAACACTTCAGAGAAAGGCTGGCTCTGGAAGACCAAAAGTCAAAAGCTGGCGCAAGTTCTTTGCTATGGAACTCCGTTTTGGGCAGGTTCTATTTGCCTTGAAATCCAATAGAGGGCGACCATATTCAAGCTTTAGAACCTCCAATGTGGGAGATTGTTGCATGGCTGCATTCGTATTCCTTATAATTAGAGCTATATGGTCTCAAATCAAGCATTACGCGATTCCTATTCTAGATTGATATGTGAAGAGGAGATAAATGGCTAATTTCCCACCTGCCGCTTTTTCGCACCATGAAACTTCGTACTGCGTTATTTCTTCAAAATAGTCTATGTAAGTGGCAACTATATATTGGATGATTTGTAGTATATCACGAATAAGCTAGTAATTTAGAACCCTTAGGTGCTGCCACTTGATATTTGACAGCCTCTCCTTTTGCTTCGGACAATGAATCCACTGTGTTTCTGTGGGTCTGGAGAGTGCGATCCAGCTCCCGTCTTACTATCTCCCTTTAGGCCAGCGATCTGCTGATGGGGAAGTCAGTTCTTTGCCACACTGTGCGCTGTCCCGTGTTTTGCACTGTATCATTGGCGCTTTCGAACTACGAGTACCTCCGTAATAACTTACTAACTCTAGGAACTGTTGTACCTCCCTCCCCTTTTGTTGCTTATTAGGCGTTGATTCTCTTTTGACTTGTAGGTACAGGTGTCCCACCAATAGAAATAGGGGAAATAGAGGCGGACCATTGACACGGGCTCGCACCTAAATTAGGTGCTTCATCGCTCCCTCTTCAAAGTCTTACCTCAGAGGTAGGAAATCACAATGTTGTGCACAACAGTACAAGCCAAGAATGACAGAGAGAGCGACAAACCGGAGACATATCACGGAACTGCATTTCGTATAGAGGGAGCTAAATAGTTTCGGTGATACAGCACTGCAACAGGCTAAGTGTACAATAAAGTTTGGAGTGACGTTACACAGGTGTTGGGGCTTCTCCTATCATTTGTACTGGGAAACTTCTGGTTCTTGCTAGTGTTGCATCACCGGCTGTTGATGACCCCTAAAGCGCTTTGCTCGTCACTCTTGATACAGCCTTGACCATCCGAGACAGGCTTGTGTGGATAGTTGAAGGTCCTTCTCTCTTTGCTACATGCCATCTAATCTTCTTCATACTCAATAACAGAGACAAGACCTCGTCTTGAAGAATCGGCGCACGAGAACAATCAGTAATAAAAAGAGACAGCAAAGCCAGATTGACGCAGTTTGTAGAGTGCAAACTGTACATCTCAAGAGCAAGCCCCACTCTGGTGCTCCTAGAACTACTTGTACTCCTAGGAGCCTTCTGTGGCTCACTCTACACTCTATTCACTACCAAAGGATCCCAAGATCCTGTTAGAGCTAGTCATTCCTTGTTCCCACCTCTTGAGCTGGCTGGTAACAAGGCGTTGCTGTCGCCCATTTTATCAAGGGATTGGCCCTGGCAAGTCCTGTTGAGCCATTGATAGTAGAAGGGGCAACGGAACGAGGCATAAAGAAGACGGTACAGGATGCATACAAAGTGGGCGAAGCGCAGTAATCCTGAAGATTTTCCTACCGCCATTGTGCAAAACAGTAATAGCCAGCGGGCTGGTAGGAGAAGCAACACCAGGGGCAAATGATAGCTGGGAAAAGGTACTTGCTGATCCTTCTGTTGGCCCCCGGAGACGACAACAGAAGTGACGAATCGAAACAACCTTCGGCTCCTTGATTGGATCTTAGGAGGAGCATAATCTCGTCTTCCCTCTTCTGCTACTTCCATTAACAATCGCCGCCGCCGCTCCTACTGGTTGTAGTGTCAACGTAGCAGTGCCTCATTCTGATGATACACCATGCCCCTCCTCCTGTCTGCACCGACAATTATTGCCCTCTTAGTCGTGAAGTCTTACGATGACCGTGGTTTTCTCCCCTCATCCTCATTAGTGTCCTTCCTCTTCTGGTTGGTGACTTAATCAGGAAGCAATAGTAGCAGACCAACTCTCCTCCTCCTCCCTACACCTCTTTCTTCACTTTTTTCCTCTTCTTCTGCGGCTGCGGCAGCACTTGGTGGCAGCAAACTCTTCTAGAGGGATCTTGTGCCTCAGAGCACTGGCTGTGGTGGCAAAGATGGCTGTCACTCATGTCGCAAACGCGATTGTGTTTTCGTTCCAACCACAAAATACACTTCTTCTTCATGCTCATGGTCATCTATGGTCAAGATACTACAAAGGTGAAAGAGAGACAGAGAAGAAGGGCTGACATCCGCCTATTCAGGAGCTACGACTTTAGAACTATTGCCACCCGACTGGAACGATGGCAAGAGAAAGCTTAATGCACTGCAATCCACAACTTTCTTTTGTCCTTGGTTGGTTGCAGAAGAAGGCCATCACAAGACGCCAGTGATGGGTGATAGTAATCTTCTTCAGCAACACAGATGCTTCCCTCACTTCTTGGGTGTTGATTATGGCACATGGAAGTGCATACCTACTGCATGGCTATTATGGGCAGTCTGGTCCCCTTGATCCACCTCTCTAATAAGAGTAAGAGGCGACTAGCGGGAGATGGCGGTGGTCGTATTATCTCCTCTCTTGTTCTTCTTGCTTCCACAAGTGATGGTGCTTGTGTGCTGCGCCTAAGTCAAAATAGTTGGCCTTGATACGAGGATAGATCGAAGCTTGAAGGTAGGAGTAGCTGCCAGACCAGAATGAGTATCATCTAAGAGACCCACAAAGCCAGACGAAGATGATGAAAGTTTTATTGGTATCGCCACTTATCATATAGTTGTCGTTCATTGTTGCCCACCTCGTAGTATCAAATGGAGAGGTCCTACTTGAGAAGTGCCGTGAATAAGATGAACCAGACGCTGAAGAACAGCACATTTAGTCATCTGACAAGCTGGCTCTTCAGGAAAATCGCCCACGAAAGCATGAAATGTCCTACAAAGTCAAGGACAACAGTACTACTGATGAAGCGACCGTCTGGGGTGGGCGGGACGGCGGAAGAAGATGAGGTGGTGACGAGCATCTAGCTTCACCACGTATAATGGCTAAATAGATGTGAGGGATACGTGACTCTTTTCTGTTCAACTCCTCCCCATCATCATCTTTCCGCTACACTATCTTCTTGGGCACATCCTGGTATTCATCGCGAGGCAGGTAACCTTTATTGTGCGCCTCTCACCACGTTTGCCGTGAAAATCTTTCGATCTACTATCACATATCTCGTACCACCATCTTTGGTCCACCCGTACAAAGTATGAGAAATGAAGAGTTGCAGCTATGATGCATCCCTTCTGATGAGCCGGCGGCTTCTCGTTCCACAGCTGCCGATAGGATAAAGACACTGAGAAAGGTTGCCCTGCCACAGATGTATCAGCTGGGTACTGTCGTTGATGATGATCTATCATGAGGTTCATCTTTGTCCAGGATCCTAATGATGCACCATCAAGATTGGAGAGAACCACGACAAACAACAGGAATAGGGCGGTGAATCATGTGCAATAAGGATCACACACATAAGAAGTGCATCCGCAGCAATACAAGAAAACAAAAAGCTCGACGGTGGCAGCCAGACAGTGATTAATAAGTGCTATCGGTCCTGCTGGACCGGATGTCTTCTACATCGATGAGGATCGGCGGGCACATACTCCTGATTGAGTCACAGCAGGTTCGTACAGATTAGGAACGCAGCAACCACATCTCAACCAATAACCTAGCTAGCCAAACAGCACGCTACTTACCTCCCATCATTGGCGACGACGGCTGCCCATTCCTTGAAGAATTAAATCATCATCAGGCTCTTCCTGATCTTATTCTCTTCTATCCCCTTGTCCTCTTACACTTACTAATCTTTATTTCTTACCATTCTCATATCGTTTTGTGTCCACCATGTTACGTAGTAGAAAAGAAATAAGAAGTGAGTAGCAGGGACGAACTCTATAGCTGACGACCAGATCTAAGCTACTGATGCGAAGGCTCGAGAACATATGTACCCAGCTCCGCCATTTATTCAGCAGCTGCCGACGTTCCCATACAGTATGCTGTATTTACTTGCCGTTGATCATTAAACACTAGCTATCGCTGATATTATTAGTGTATATATCATGTGCTTCCTGGTAGTAGTCGCCCTCGGGTGGGATAATGACGAGCTCTACATACTGAAGGCTAGCATAATAGCGGTTCATCCGCATTCTTCCTGCTGTTCAATGAAGGGTCGTGCTCCAGATGTTGAGCCAAGTCTCTCCAGGTATAAACCAGGTCTCGTCTCAAGAGATATACAAGCAACCAGAACAAACAGCTTTTCGATAAGAGCATCGTCATCCCTGCTCTTCGGATCCATCCTGATCTGCCACTGTCCATGGACTTAGTCTGTTGCTAACAGTGCTCCTCCACTACGAAACTAACAATAAGGAGTTGCCCCATGCTGGACTTCGAATACACTTCAGGATACCTCTGATATTATGAAGAGAAGAAACAGCTTGTGGTTGACTATTTGTGAGTACTACATAACATTGGAGAGGGAAGGATCATTCCTGTGCACAAACATCATCTCTTTCTGCAGTAAGGGGTGACTGAGGCTCAAAAGGTATGCAAGAAAGAACAAGCCTCCCCAAACAGCTTGTAAGGGAGACAGGGAGACATTATTCTAAAAAGTGTGCCGGTCCGGCAGAGTAGCGGATCCAAACAATTGGAAGCCAGTTAACTTGAATGATCAGCAAAAGGGAGGCGATCTTCTTGGATCTATATCTGGCCGGACAAAGTCCATGCAAACAGCAGAAGTAAGGTACAGTAGCTACGAGAGCAGTGGGTAGGAAGGAACTTTGTGTTCTGACAGTTCTGACTCAGGTCAGCATCACCTTCCTTCAAAGACAGAGTTAAAGCTGATGATGATAGTCTCTGATGATAAGCGGAAGAACCAAGAACGGCCTGCAGTTGAGTTCGTGATGAGCCCCAGACAAAGCTGAGCTTCGAGCTTCAAGTTGGTCTTGTAGCGTCACAAGACAACTTCATAGAGACCCAGCAACTAGATAACTTTCACATCAGAACAATTCTTGGTAGGTTTCACAGCTCTCAGTACTCCTCTTTCTTTGCTTTCTTTCCTTTCCTTTCCATGAAGCTTTCGTTATTTGGCGGTTGGGTTTGGTCCTTGGGCTGTTTGAACTTTGACGCGCATCTTTCCCTCCTCTTTCGCTTCCCCTCAGGAAAGCCCAATAATCAGCAATCCCAACGATTACTTTTCCCAGTCAAAACGTAAGGGCCTTTATAATGATGGAGGAGGTCAGCTGGCATGCACCACTACGTTGTTGATGGAGGGCGGAGCACGGATTTAGAATAAATGGGCACTAACACACAACGAAACCAGAATGAGTATGCCTACTATCTGGGATGATTGCGGGGTTCCAGGCGGGATGATACAACGATGTATACAGTTCAGACAAACACATACTTTTGCTCCCATTCTCTGTCTCTTTCTCGCTCTGACTCACTCCTCTCTGTCCCTCTCTCTCTCTTCTGCCTATGTCTTCTCTTCACGTCTCTATGTCTTTCTTGCTCACTCTGTTTCTCTCTCGCTCGACTAAGCTCTTTTGTCTTTTAGGGCTCTCCCACCCTTTCCTTTCCCTGTTCCATCCTCTTGGTTTCTCCCTCCACTCATCCTCAATTTTCCTCCTCTGCCTTCCCTCTCCCTTTCTTTCCTTCGGTCTCTTCTCTTCTGCGTCCCTTATTATGTGCGCCGTGGGCCGCCTTGTCTTGCTCTCAGACAGGGCTTCTGGTGGAGCTCTTGTACCTCTCTTTGCCTCTCTTCTCCCCTGCTGTCTCGCTACCTCTCACCCTCGATCCCATGTCCAACAACACCACGCCCAAAAGTTCGAGAAGAAACGGGACTGGCTGTTGTTTGGCAAGTAGATAACACGCAAGCAACAGATAAAGAACTGGAAAAACAGGACTGCCAGCATCCTTCAAGTAGCACAGTGCTTGAGATTCCAGTCTCCAGCTTCCGTTCTCGATAGCACGCACGTCCGGTCATTGGCTGGAGCAGCGACAAGAGCGTCTTACAGAGCTTGCGAAGCCTTTCTTTCTAAGGTCCCGCAGCAAGCAGCGCGGTAAAAATGGAGTCCGCGAAGGAGCGGGCGAACGTGAGATGCTACGAGATTAACAGATCATCCCTCCACGAACTGGCTTCCTTCAAACATAACCAGGAGGATAGTCGGCCCACCAGAGAAGTTCACGTGGCATTTACCCAGAGACCAAGCGAAGATTCTCTAAGTGAGTCGGATTCTGACGGATGCAAGGAGCAAGGAATGGGCTCTGTCACCTTGAAGAGATCAAAAGTGCTCCTCAAAAAGTTCATACGCAATCCTTGCGTCCTAAGCCGCTCCCATCTAGCTTCCATCAGCTTATTCGGCTTATTTATAGGACTTCTCAGTTCAACCTTGCACTTATCACTGGAAGTGGAGACGGCACTATGGGTTTATTATTCATTGTGCACGATTGCGGTGATTCTTGTGCATGAGCCTAAGCAAAGAGTCTTGAGATCGATGCTGGTCGTGCACATCCTAGCCCGGATTTGGTCTGCAGATGTGAAGCTTGTGGCTCTCTTGGCCTTTGATGAGGGCATTGCAGGACCTGCGTGGATGGAGCATTACCGGACCACATCCCTCGAGCATTGGTTTTCCGTGACTTGGAGCTCAGAAGTGCTGGTTGGCCTTATCTTCGGATTAGCGTCAGCTTTGATTGCGCACGGGATGCTTCTACTTCTTCGTGTCAAGAGTTTAGCAGGGCTGCGGAAGGCCATCCTAGATCTGGTGAATAGTGTAAAAGACGGTTCTATTGCAATGACTGCAACGTCTGCCTTCTATTCTGCCCTCTCGATACTTCTCTCCCCTGAACATGACAAAGGACCGCAGCAAGGGACTCACAGGAGACACTCCTGGACACAGAGTGTTCTTCTCCATATCAATACCATCATCTCTGTTCACCAAGAAGACAGACTGGAGTTCGTCTTTTATGACAAGGAACATGACCCAACTGGACTCCATCCTTCGGACAACCATTACGAAGATAGTGATAGTCAAAATGAGGAGTAGGTTCCGCTGTAGATGTATAGACCGTAGTGAAAACGTCTGAAGACTGGACGACGAGACAGTTGAGGAGATTGTCCACACAACGGGTTCAGACATATAGATACGAGGCAGATAGAAAGTAGGTCAAGATCTTAGATGTAGCTTGTCAGTCCTGCCAGTGTTGGCCTATTTATTGGTATAACCTAGAAGCTTATGAGGTTTCACTGCTGCCAGGAGCGTGGGTTCCATAGATTGCACTGTTGACACAGGTGAAGTGTCCATGACCTCGACTGCCAATACGGCAACTGCTACGGGGTCGGTGGAACGAGGTCCACATGGCAGAGCTGACATGTACTGAACAGAATAGCCATATTTGTCGTTATGAGTATAAGCCTCATCCCCGAACTGGAGGAACATATTTCCGAGTATGGTACACGCTCTCGTCCACCTGAAAGAGTAAAAGTAAGTTGAGCATAGTGGTGCTGCTGGCTTCACATATAGAAGAGGCCTTACCTTCCAGCCCTCAACGTTTTTCATAATCTCTGCCTCTCTCATAACCTCCATCTTCCGTAATAGTGCCTCCTGCTGGCAGTCGATAGCGTCTGTGTATGCTAGAATGGCCTCGCGAAAGCGCCTTTGTTTCATATTGAACCAGGTATTTTCCTTCTTGGCGTGCCAAGCCTGATAGTGCCCAAATGCAGTAGCCCCAATTACTAGCCCCCATATAACATAACCTGTCCGCAGCCGCAAGCACAAGTCAGATATCTACACCGCAATTTGGAAGACCGGCCGTGAGTTGTTAGCTTACCAGGAGGGCCTCTGATACTAGGCACTCGTCGATCCCAAACAACTCTGCCATAGCCACCAGGAGGCGGAACGTCCTGAATAGGCTTACCCTTGCCCGGTACCGTAGCCATAGTTCAAAGTGTAACAGGAGTTGCAACCAGTCAGCTCCCTACAATCAAACTGACCACCTAGCACTGAGCGGCTCTGAGGTAATAAGGATAGGAAGTCAGAGCATTGGGAAGCACCAATCTTCGTTTGCCTTTCTGAAGATTATTGCGAAATTCATCCCTTATACCTTCGAAAGTCCGCAATTAGAAGCCGTGATTGCAGTCATGCATGTAGTGCTAAATCACGCTTCTTCGGAGGTTCTAGCACTGACTGGCACATACCCTACAGCCTGACGAATTTTACAGGTATAATTGACAGAGTTGATTATATGGCTCCATTCGTGACCGAATTTACCTAGAAAGAACAGGTTTTGACATGAACAGTGAACCGTTTGCCGAAAACGGCTAATCTTCATGATTAAAGACGGTACCGGCTATAAAGGGTTCGCATCATCATGAACAGAAGCTCTGGGATTGCCACTGTTCCGCATCAGCGAAGAACGAAGTTTGCTGGTGCTGATAGAAAGGCAGACTTGTAAGTCATTCGCAGATCTGGTGATTGCTCAGGCAGTGTGCCAGTCTCATTCTATTAAACCAGAGATTGTTGATTAGGGATTGCAGCTATTCCTCTTTGGCTCCCATCAACATGCTACCGGCAGCTCTAGGTGTATTTCGCAGAACACGACCTGCCAGACGACAGGTATGGAACGGATCATCTTGTCAAGGACCATCTCTTCTTGTGTTGATGCCAGCGCCATAGTTGCGAAGCTTTGTCTCCAGTGCCGCTCCTGAAGGGACTCGGTCAACTGTCGATCAGCAGGAGCTTGATAAGTTCAGAAAGCTTTCAAGGTATACTGTCTACCCAAAGAGTTCTTCGAGTCAGCCAACTTCGTTCTTACTCATTTCAACCAGTGAATGGTGGGATCCCAACGGTCGCAATGGCGTGGGACCCCTTCATGCAATCAATAACGTTAGGGTTGACTACATTCGGCGGTGGGTGAAAACTCTTAGGTTCACGCTCATATTCTTCATGTGGTTGACTGGTGGGGCGATGGTCTTCAGGCAGGCTATAGGAGGCTTAGATATCCATCCCATCATCGCGGATACTGGACATCCTCTTACGGGCTTGAAACTTGCGGACATTGGCTGTGGTGGAGGACTACTATCTGAGGTCGTGAAGGGTTGTTCATAACTAGAATGTCGCACCTACTGGCTCGACTCACACTCTATTAGCCTTTGGCTAGGCTTGGTGCGGAAGTGTTAGGCATAGATCCATCTGAGGAGAATATTGCTGTCGCGAGTGACCACGCTCGGCAGGACCCTCGATGTAGGTCCATCACTTACAGAGCCATCACATCAGGTATTCATTGTATAGACAACATCTTCATCAGCCTATTATTTGCTTCCTTCGTACTGATTGCATGGTAATGGTCAGATGTGCTCGTGAGAGAGGCCTTGCAGTTTGACATAGTCTGCGCATTAGAGGTAACTAGCTTGGTCTCCTTCTATGTCACGTGCCCATCGCGTCTCATACCAGTAATTCCAGGTCATTGAGCACGTCGCTGACGTTGACTCCTTTCTTCGGGAGTGCACTTCGTCCTTAAAGGTTCGATTGACAATTGTGATGCTGCACGTCATACATAGTTTTTACGGATGTCCTCTCTCTTGTCAGCCTGGTGGACTCTTGTTCCTTTCTACCCTTAACAGAACTGTGAAATCCTATCTCATGAGCATCGTCGGGGCGGAGTATGTCTTGGGACTGATGCCGCCAGGTGAGTACATTTGCAGGCTCTTCGCTAGGAAAGGCACCCACACCAAGGTATCTACTGTTAGGTACTCATGACTTCAAGAAATTCCTCCAGCCCCATGAAGTGGTACACCGCCTTCGGAAGGTGAGAATCACTCTGGAAAACAGTACTCGCATTTTAACCTCCTAACTCTGGTGGCTGCAGCTTCATCTTGAGCCCTTGGACGTAAGTGGGATCGTTGTTGATCCGCTGCGTTGGGCGTGGTCCATAGATCCTGAAGATGTTGACGTCAACTACATTCTCTGCGCTAAGAAGCAGGGCTAGATCACCACTATTTATTAACTCTTTTTCAAGCAGTGAAGAATAGCATGGCGGGTCCTCCAGCTCTGATCAAGTTTGAGTCTCATTTGCTAAGCAGAAGCCTAAAGTAGCAGAAAAGACCGTAGCCATCGACACTATGCAGCCACAGAGGTCGGAGGCTTGACCCTGCGTTGCTCACCACTCTTCTTATGCATCTTAACATTGGTTTTCTTTCCACATTGAGCCTTCATTCGGTGTTCTTTTCCTCCTGCAGTCACCTTCCTAGCTATCCGCTTCTGTCCTCGCTTTCTATTTCTGCGACCAGGTTGTCCGGCAGCCATCCCTTCGTCTTCACAATTGACCGATGAAGTGAGGGCCTTGATCAATGAACGGCGGAAGCTTTCGGGTCTGCTAATCACTGGAACTGCATTCGCTTTCTGAGCTTCAGCAACACGCGCAGCCATCTTCCGAGCGAGGATCCTCATCGCTCCGGGTGTCGAACTATCCATATTTTTTCGCAAAGTTTCGTGAAGATCGCGATACAGACTTACTAGAGCTACAATGTCCTGATTTTTTTCTTGATCCGCTTCTCCCCCAAGATGGGTGTCTACTAAAAATTGCGCCTTTGCGGCAAAGTATTCTGCAAGACCAGCGAGGTCTGAAGTGGCTTGGAGACCAAGATTCAATCTCTTTCGCAAGGCTTGCCTGCTGGGATGCATGGTAGTCGGTGACTCGGGCCCTCCAAAGAAGAAGGTTGAAAAAAAGGATAATGCTGCTTGGCGTGCCGTCAAACTGAGGTCCAACTTTTCAATAAAGTCTTGCAGCGCTATGGGCTCGATCAGGTCCTCTTCCTCGACATCGGTGGCCCTTGCCGTTTGGTCTTTGCTTGTCACCGGTACATCCGTATTCACATGAACCGAGGATATCCGATCTTGGACATTCATGAGTGGTGTCTTATCAGTCTTGTTCAATTCCTTTTCAGATTCTGCCAATCTGTGGTTAAAATCAGGTCCAACATTACTCCTAGTGCTAATCTCTCGCTCATCCCAGAAGGAAGCAATAAGAGGTGGTGGAGACCATCCTCTTGCCATTGACTTGGGCAGGCCAGGAACTGCCCCCACTGCTGTAGCTATAGGTAAGGAAGGGCAGTCACCGGTTGATAAACCTAGAGGATTCCAACTGCTCATGAGGCCCGTCAGGTCCAGGGAGGGCAGAGGCCAAGTGGAGGAGAAAGGAAGAGAGCAAGGTGTCTGCTCATTGTGTCGCGGTGCTAGTCCAGGTGGTGCGGGTACCTCTTCATAACCGCTGAGAGGGGTTACTTGCTTATCCATGCCACCGTCTTTGCTTTGGTCACTGCAGGAACCAAAGTGCAAGGGGCTACTTCCTGCAGAACTGAGTCTGTTCTTGGCTATGCTTTGTGACTCCGAGCCCAAAATGGACTGCTGGGCTGTTGCGATGGTGGTTGGGACAGCTGAGCTTGACCTTGTGGTCGAGTTCTCGTGAGAGGAGGATACGCCGCTGCCAAGGATACACTGGGCTTTCCTTGGGTTCATACCCTCAACAAGCTCTTCGTCATCGGTGTTCTTCCCTCTTGGTCTGCTCTGGGCTAGGGAAGGCTGTACTGAGGGCTTCTCCGGCTCATCCTCTGCTGCGATCGGGATGGACTCCAGCTCTCTCGCCATGGTTGCTTCCTGAAGAAAATTGCTGTGACTGTGAGGTGTGACATCCTCGGACACTGTCAAGATGACTTGGGGAGTTGCGCTTAGTGCGTCCTGCGTCATAATACGGGAGGAGGTGGAGAGCTTGGCGGTGGAGACCATCTTCTTCTTAGTTTTTTTCTGCTTCTTCTTCCGCTTTCTATTTGTCGCTTGCCGTCCTCTTCCTGCCAGTTCAACGACCTCCTTGCTCGACTCTTCGTCGTCAAGCGAGACGATGTTAGCTTTTCCTGCGGCGACCATAGTAGATTGCTGTCCGTGTTTGGTTGAGGCCGGTGCGACCGATTCTATGGGAAAGCTATCCTCGACTGTAGTGCTTGACTTCAACGGAGCTGGAGACGCATCTGGAAGTGAACTAGAAGAAGAGGTAGTAACTTGTTGACGAGCTTGCACTTTCTGCTTGAGCCTCTGCATCAGCTTCTTCATGTTCTCGCCCGACTTGCCGTGAGCATTTACCTTCTTCTTAGGTTTCTTATCTGCACTTATCTCGTGACCAGCGGAAGGCTCTGAAGCAGGAGTCTGAGTTTCAGTCGCCCCCAAAGGAGGCTGGCTATTAGTTCCTGCCATAAAGAGCTCTTCTTCTTCTCTTGATACTGTTTGCCCGGCTGCGATAGTAGGACCAAAGCTGACTGCAGATGGCGGCCCCGAAGAGTCTGTCTGCGGTAATCTTGTTTCTGGAACACTTTGCTTTCCAGATGGTAAGCCCTCGTCGGCCTCGAGTGCTGCCTTTTGCGTCTCAACCTTTCCCCCTTGATGAGTAGTGGGAGCTAAGGCAAGTGGTCTGCTAGGGCTGGGACACGAAGTAGTAGGCAACGCGCTTGCATTGGCGGAAGCTGACGTTCGGCGTGCCTGCTCCGTGGCGCTCTTCTGGCTATGACCTTGAACAGACCAAAGCAGTGATTCTGAGGACCTGTAAACCTCGGGTATTACTGACGGCTGAGCACCAGCGGCAGCCTGCTTATCGGTCGTTGGTGCTGCTCTCGATGGGTCCCCTGGTCGTGCGGTCTGCCCTTTGTGACTACCCTTGTGTGAGGCCTCTTGTTGGTCTTTTTTTGAGGTCTTACATTCTGGATTTCTTCGGCCTAGTAGTGCTGCAGGTAGTTGCGACGCTATAGAACCGCTGATAGCGATTAGATCAATGCCAAGGGCATCAAAGCCTCGCGAACGTAGTTCCACAATCCTGCAAGGAAGCTCATCTCATCTTCTCTACTGGCGGAAAAGAAGGTTTGCGACCAGCAATGGAACCCGTCAGCTAAGGCTGGATCGGCCCAGGTGTCGCCCGATTTCAATATCTGCCCTAGACTGCCACTGACTATTCCTAGAAGAGGAAGCAGTGGGCTGGGATCCGAATCGTCCTTAAAAGCGGAAGCGTTGCTTCCCTGTTCACTTAGCATCTCGCTCAGGGACAGGTAGAAGTCGCCCAGACTGCTTGGGGCCAAGTGACGGTCAAGCTGGCTGGGAGTCAGGTCTATGTCTACACAGAGATCAGAGGTTAGCCTAGCAAAGGCGCGAGCAGCTTGTTGAGCCTCAGGCGTGAGATACAGCTGACTGATTAGCTTTGTCAACGCTTTCATGATCATCTTGTCCAGAATATAGTCCTTTTGCCACCAGCTGCCTTGACACAATACCTTGCGAGCACGATTGCCTTTGTTGAAGAGTTCATCAAACGACACAGCCTTTGTCCTCTTTGTCGCCGGCAGGTAACAGTTCTCGACATCCTTCCAAGTCAAGCGCCGTAGCAGCAAGGGCCTTTTGATATCCTTGGTGTGAATATTTGAGGGCAAGGATGATGGTGGTGAAGAGCTCTTAGATGGGGTCTTGCTGTTCACCCAAAGGATGATCGGGTATTGTCGTCGAATGGCTGTTCGGATTCCGTCCGGAGGGAGAAGCAACCCAATGATCCTTCGATCGTCTGACTTTTGGCGCTCGACCCCAGGAAGGATTCCTGTCTCAGCACAGCTCTGTCTCATGGCTTTTGCGTCCTTTACAGGATGGCCCAAACTTGATGACTCTCGTCTTTCTTCACTCTTTTGAAGAAAGCGTTTGAGTGGCATAGGTGAGAGATCAGGAGGAGCCCAGAGAAGCTCTTTCAGCATCTGACATCGTTTCAGATTGAGGCAGTAGGGCGCTGCCAAGTGGAAGAACTCTTGCTTGGTGCTGTCATCCAGAAGACTGGCTAGGCTGTAGTCCAGCTGCTGCCGGTCATCATCGTCCTTTGAGAGGATCTCCTTTTCTAAGACGGCTATAACAGCCCGGCAAACAGCTAATCCTGCTTTTGCGGCTTCTCTGTTTTCCGCTCTTCTGTCAATGAAATACTCTGCAAGTACCTCAAAACACTTGGCGACTTTGGCCAAGCTAATAGTTCTTGCTTGGCCCGTACAGGTGTAAGGACCAATGTCTTCGAAGAGGAGTTGAAAGAGCACTGAAAAGGCGTTATAGAGCACAGAATGATCGAGCTCAAGCGTCCTCAGAAAGTCCATCACGTTTTGTATGGTGGTGCTGAGAGGGCCACTGGGGAAGGCTTTAGAGCTCTCATTGCTGCTTGTGGGTCCGGAGTCTTGCTGAGGCTGACGTTGACGTGCCTTTCTTTGCCTGTTCTTTGATCCGTCATAACCAATAGCGAATAACCTTGAAGGAATGCTAGGGTCAGTCTTGGCCCCTCTCACGAGGTTGGTGGAGGAAGGAGGTCGATAGAGCTTTCTGACTACTGGAGCTGTGGAATCGTTACCGTCGCTTGTCTGAGGTGGCGGCTGAAGTTCGATGGCATCTGGGTGCCCGGGGGTGGCTGACAGGAGCGGGTAGAGCTCAAGAATTCTATCCAGGCCGAGGTCTAAGGCAGCAGAGAGGATCTCCGCCTTCTGATCAGCGATAAAATCAGCAAGTGAGCTCTTCAGGACTTGCTTTTGGAGTACTTCTTCTGAAGCATCCTCTTGGACTTTCTGGAACAGCATTGCATCTCCTTTCTCCAAGCAGCGCATTGCCCAGTCGCTGACCTCTGTGTACTCTGGGCGGTTGGCCAACCTTACGAGCCAATCTGTTAGAACCTGCCCAAGCTCACTCATTGCATGGACATTAGGGGGCTTCTCCTCCTCCGATAGGTGGTCTCGCATGCTGTCTTGGCTTTGAGGCAGGAGAGATACCATACACGTCTTGACAGCGGCGTAGCCCGTGGGACTAAGGTTTAGCGCCTGGATGAAGTTGAGCCAACATGGAGACCCGATGCCTTCCTCTTCTTCCTGCCGATGCTCTGATGATGTCTCTCTATTGTCTGCCTTATTCTGGGGGTTCCATAATAGGTCTTCGTACTGAGAGAAACCCCCTGCAGATGACTGCCCTCCTTCTGGGGCTGAAGACGATCTTGAGGTGGTTGATGACAGGCTCCAGACAGACCGCGCGGCTGGGAGTCCTTCCCTTCTATAATTCTCAGTGCCAAAAGCGTAGGGATCCGGGCTGATTGGACTGGAGAAGAGAGTTGGAGGAGGCGAATCTATTAGGAGCTCCGGCACTGATCTACGAAGTTGAGGGTAAAGAGCTCGTAGCCGTGGAGGGAGCATCTGCAAAAGTCTTGGTCGATGCTCTTCTGGGAGAAGCTTCTCTATGCTCAAAGCAAGAGAAGGATCATCCCAGCCCCTTGCCGAAGCCAAGACGCGGCCAACCTCACCAGTCATCTTTGCGAGGAAGGAACAAAGCCCGTCCTCTCTATCCTCACTCTCCGCTGCTAACCTCTCTTGAAATGAGGTGTAGAACGTTGAGAGAGCCTTAAGGTCCACGAGCTCCTTCACTTTAGCGCTAGGCTTCAACTGTGGGGACAAGTCGAACAGACCCAGTAGGATTGAAAGAGCACGTTCGGCATCGACCCCTACACCAGGCAAATCGTGCAGTAAAATCTCACGGACTAGGCCCATGCATGCGATGTTTTTGGCAGTCCCGCTCGTTGTATCGCGATTTGCGGCTATGAATGTAAGAAGACCAAGCAGGAAGTGGTGTGGGTGACCATGGAGATCGAGTGAGACTATCTGTCGAGGTCCAATTCCTAAATGCTAGCCCTAGCCCCGAGTTTGGCTTACCTTCAAATCTGTTGGGCCCCGCAGGAGCTGGTGATGAAGCTCTGTTCTTGAGGCTTTCAAGCCCATCTAGAAGCCATTTGAAGCCATCTTCTGCTTTCTCGTACCCACTGAACGCTCCTGGCGGTAGCAGTCCCCGCAAACAATCGGCAGATTGCGCTCGGGGCCAATGCCAGAGCTTGCCACCAGCACTTTTTGTCGTCCTTACATGCTTGATCGCTCTCTCCCTGCTGTGAATCAAGTTATTATCAGGCCTTCGGTCAGCAAACATTTGTGACCTTCTCTCAAAGTTATAAAATTATGCAGCGAATTGAAAAGTTACCTTTGTCGCTGAGGCTCTTTCCTTAGCTCTTTCCTGGCCGTTCGCTCATTGTGGTTTATCACCTGCATCAGCCGCTCTCTCAGGTTCCAGAGCATTTGGTGCTTGGTGATGCCATGAAGTGAGAGTCTGGCTAGCTGAAGGGTAATCCCCAGAATTGTAAAGACTAGGAGAACTCCTAGAACGGCTTCAAAGCACCTCGCTGTCGTCTCGAAGAACCTTAAATCCATGAGTTGATTCTCTACCGGTGGCTGATAAGATCCAACGTTAGTGTTATAGAGCTGATTGTCTGGTGGCCGCTCTCCTGGCCGCTTCCACCAAGGCACGGATGAAATCAAATGAATACTAGTAGGAGGAGCTAGAAGCGTTAAAACATGGAACAAGTCGAAGAACAGGACTTAGAAAGAAGAGATCCACCTTTCTGGATGATACCGCTTCAAAGTGATATGAGACGGAAGTAGTGAAAGAGAGAATAAGGATATGACTCATAGACAGTGAGATAGGTGTCTTCCAGTCCCGCGGAGCTGTATCTTCAACAAACCGCCTTAGAAGACCGCTGCCTAAAGTGTAAGTGGGTTGAGCCTTTAAGCAAGGTTATTACAAAGAGGACGAGAACTTCCTCCTGAACATGGATCTTACTTCAGCATCCCCGTCGCCACACCACCTGTCTCCCGTCCGGTAGTATCTGCTTGTTCCTGCATAGACGCTATAGCGTTTTACCCTCTGAGGTTGACCTACGCCTGCTCTGGCTGTGACCTTTCATTTGAATCTCGTGTCTATTAGACCGCTTAGATTCTTCCAGGCCTCGATCTCTCTTTTCTCTCTCTCTCTCTCTCTCTCTCTCTTTCTCCTTCCGTGTCTCTCTTATCTCTCCTCTCGGTCTCTCTTTCTCTTTCTCTCACTTAACCGGTCTCTCTGTTTCCTCTCCCTTGGACCCTTCCTCCCATCTATGTCTCTCTCTTTCTTTCTTTCTCTCTTTCTCTCTTTCCTCTTCATGAAGCCCTACTCTTTGTTTGATAGCTTTGCCATCCTAATCATACTCCTCCTACCCCCAAAGCCTGTATTGTATTCTTAAGGTGGTCAGGCCATGCTGTAGACCAATTTCTGTACCGTCCCACTCTGACCTCGAACTTATTCCGGTGGCCCCATCTTAAGGTAAGCGTCACCGTCTAAGAGGTCCCTCCCTTTCCTCCTCCTCCTGCCTCTCCTGAGACTGCTGCTCCCCATCGGATCCCCCTCCTGGAATGTTCTTTTATTCTCGGCTGTCGGCCTACAATAAAGATTGGTAAATATAATTGTAAAGGGTAGACTTAGACTACTGTTTTACAGTAGTTCGTAGTACTTACTTGGGGAACGTCCTAGCTACTACAACGGCTCTGAAAACACAACAACAACAACAGCGATTACTTGTACAAGTACTTGAAGGCGGCGCGTTGCTCCTGGTTGGTAGCTGAGCCACATGATTCATGCTGCTCCCTACTGTGGTGTGCCCATCATCTGAGCAGGCTTCGTGGTGACGCGCGCGATGCATATGATGACTGTTGAAAACAAATTTTAGAGATCGTCGGTGTGATCATGAGGCATGCTCCACCCTGTTGACTCTGGAGTTGCGATTGGGTCCTCTTCTGCTGGCCTCGCCTTCCTGACATCCCTTGTCTCCGGCTCTCCGGCTTCACATCACCTGCCCATCATGGCGGCGGGCGGCCCTGAGGAACTGGGCAAGAGCACAAGTGTGGGTCTGAAGGCTCGTTGAGGAGTCTAGTCAGTATAATAAGGGTCTTTCTACTTCATGCCTGCCTTCTTCTTCTTCATCATCTGATAATGATGGACCTTCTCTCTTTCAGGCTCTCCGTGAATAGAAGTTTATGAGTTACAATGCCAAAGTTAGGGCGAGAAGCGTAATAATGAAAAAGACTGTGGTGCCTTTTCCTTGGTGCATATGGTTAATTCCCAGGTGAAGTACGGCGAATGGATGATGCGGCGGGAGTGAGAGAAGGTTGGAACAAACAGCACAAGCAGGCAAGACCAATACCGCCAGTTGTATCTGTGACGCGTTGGTGATCTTAACGTATGGTGGCTGGGATTACTGTGCACCCATACAACAATAAAGATTAAATCGCATTTCGTCCTTTAGAAATCAACCGCTAGGCACTCTTCCGCTGTATAGCTGTGGTAGTCTTCTTCCGTCCCAGCAGCCCGCTTAGTGTAGCTGATCTCGTCCTCCTGGTGAGTGGATCTCATCTCTTGAGTCATCAACAGCCTTCTTTCTGTAGTACCCTCCCGCGGTGCTCCTCCTGCTATGTCTTCATCTCCAGGAGTGGAGTCTCCAACAAGCTGCTCATCACCACCGTCATCTTCTGAACCAAACGTTGTGCGGAGCAAAGAATCCAAGAAATTTCTCTCTCCGGGTGGAAGACCATTAGCTTTCGCCTTTGCTACAAGAGCCTCGTAACTCCTCCTCATGACGGGATCGCGCATGCCATTCCCTGCTCGAACTATATCAGCGAGCTGTCGATAAAGCTCGACGACGTCCACGACTGGAGCGCCGTGGCCCTGCAGAAGAAGGTCGCTTCTGCATAGGTCGGCGGACACCTCTATAAGCTCCGCAAGAAGCATCCGCTGAATCTCCTTATCATAATCCTCATCATCACTGCTTACTTCTTGATAGCTGTTGCAAGACCTGACATTACTTGGTGGTGAGTCCGGCTCCATATACCTAACGAACACATGGACATTCTCCGGGTCTTCTCGTTCCTCAGGCGCATAATTCGTCTCTCTATGGTGAGAACTATCGCAGCCATAAGCGCGAGCAGCGGGTTCGAATCCTGTAGCAGCAGTGGTGGTGATAGAAGCTTGCTGGTTATCGTCAACTCCTTTGTTTCGCCTTTTTGCTCTTCCTTTTTCCTGTGAGGCTGTGAGCACCCAGAAGTTAACTGTTGACCTTAACAAGTGGGTATCATTGAGAAATAGGGTGCTATGACTTGAGACGTACCTTTCTTCTTCATTAGGTGATAGAGAATCAGGACCCTCACGGCGAAGCTCATCCCATCCAGAAGACACACCAAGGCGTCTACCGTAAGGCTCTTTGTAAAGGCTACTACTTGCAAAAGAGGTCCGTCAAAATCTTTCCAGGAAGCATTGGTTTTGTTAGGTCCATTATTAGGCAGCTGGAGAGTGGCGGCTGATGAGGTGCTGCTCTGACTCCTGCGACGACAATTGACCAATACGGAACGGAACCATCAGATAAAATGCGTAGTGGAGAGGACTACTCCTCCCAAGCAAGCTTAAAATGAGTTTGATACCTAGCTGCCTGAGTCTCGACCTTTCTTGCAACCTCCAGCTGTACGCAGCAAGCCCATGTCCAGCCGGCCAGGGCAAAAAAGAGGTTGCCACATACCGCTGTTGTACCTCTGATGATGCTCATTATAATGAACTCTACCAGAGACACCATTTGAAGCTAATAAGGAGAGGAGGACTTCAGGAATTGGGCTGGTGGCGCCGTCGAGCGTCTGGCTTTTATTGTTCCTCCCACGTTTGACCTTCCGTAAAAAGAGAAGTGAGGGCCGAAGAGAAGCAGTCGAAGTCCGCTAGCACCTAGTAGGGTCAAAGCAACAGCAATGGCAGCAGCAGCAACAGTAATCCAGTGCTGTTAGTGTGGATTGAGAGAGCTGTATTACTACTAAAGGTCCCTGACCATGGACGCAGAATTTTGGGTTGGTATTGATAACACTATAATAAGCCTCGCTGCATCGTGTATCATGGAACCTTCTTATCATCACCCCTCTTTGCCTTCCTTATTACTGTCGCCATCACTATGGTAGGCGGCAGAAGACCTTGCTGCCGATTCACCTTTCTACCCCAGGCAGCGAGAGGTAACCGAGTAGGCGGTCCATAAGATGCTCTTGGTTGGTCTTCTTCTCGCTCACCTCAACATCGCCAGCAGCAGCTACCTCTCAGCACTCGGTAGTTCGAGAGTTGTAAAATAGACTACTGTTTTGCACACTGTGAGGACGTCAGTCAATACTGTGACACAGCCAGCACCGACCCCACACCGGAGAGTTAAGCCTGTAATGCGTCACATTCTCTAGACTAAGATAACGGCTCACATACTGCGCCCGGATATTACTCAGAGATCTTCCACCTAGCGTTTTTCATGGTAGCTTCTTCTCTTTGAAGGGTACTATTACTGCGATTATAGAGTTATCAGTTGTGAATGTGAATGATAATGATGGACCTGTGAGATGCTTCTTAGTAGGAGGACAAGAAGCAGAAGAAAGATCGCTTGTGAAGGGCAGTGGAGGATAACGGAGCGAGCAACAAGAAGAAGAGGACAGACACATCGACTCTCCAGCGGAGAGAAAGAGTGAGAAGCCTTCGGCCAGGAATTCTTAAGAAGAGAGACAAAGAAGAGAAAGATTCAGATGGAAGATGGAAGGTGGGCGCCTACGTTCGCTCGCGACTTTCACAAAGAAGATCCACGCTAACGCTGTTCCTTCTTCAGCTGTGCGACAAGCCACAAACTACCGGTGATCTCACCTACTACCGCCCTAGGTGTAGTACTACTCTTCCTACTAACAGTGTTAAGTAGGAGGGCTTGCTCGGCTCTGTTCGTTGGACTGTCTCGGTCACCCTGCCTTCACATGCAATAAGGATTAAAGAAGAATTCCGACGGTTGTATCGCCAAGTACAAAGCCTGCTTCGTCGCTCAAGGGTTTCGCAGTGAGCAGGGATTGACTGAAGGGAAACATTTTCACCAGTAGCGAGTTTTCCTCGATACGCACTGTCCTAGCCATTGCTACACACCTGGACACGGAGCTCCATCGCATGGATGTGAATCCTTCTGCCAACTTAATCGGCGAACTACACGCGGAGATCTTGATGAAGCGACCCCACGCGTTTTTTAATCAGCCCGGCATTGAGGTCGAGTTTGCAAGTTTAGGAAAAGTCTTTCGGGTTCAAACAAGCCGGCCGCAAATGGAACCATGTCATAGACACCTTCCTAATAATGGAGCAAGCTTCATGAGAAGTGCGGCAGAAACTACGGCCCGGTGACGCCCCAGCCTAACGAAATTCGATTTAGCCAGCACTTTTCTTTATAATAATGGGTTTAGCTTTAGTTCTATTTGAGGTGGCAATGAGACAGCGGAGTCGTAGAATAAAGAAACGAGAGTCCTGTCAACGCATCGCTTAACGAAAGAGATCGAAGGTGGCAGCCAGAGGCGGACTATCCATAAGTTTATTGCTTGCTCTGTCTGCCTTGCATATTATGATGTAGCATAGATTGAAAGTCTTAGTCCTGGTGTAGGCAGGATGATAATATAAGCAGTGTACTTTGTGGGAAAGAGAAGCCCAGCTCAAGGACTTCTAGGTTACGGCGTTGCAATGGTGCCTTCGCCAGCTCTAACATCAACGACTTTCATGTTTGAGTGTTCTCCGTCTCGTAAATCCTTCTGTCTAATTCTTGCAGCGTTTGGAAGCAACGGCTTGATCTGGGCCACCAAATTCCTTCTTGTGGGTCGACTCACGACCCACGACCCGTGAGCCGCTTGCTGATGAGAAGGGACTACCATCTCTCCCCGCGAGAGTGGATGATGACGCTGATGATCGGTGACAACAACATTGCCCTCACTCTCTGAGATAGCCTTCTTTGCCTTACTTTTGATGTTGACTCGGCAGGAGGCAGCTTCAGATAATTTGACATCGCTCCATTGTCCACCTCCCTTCTTTCGCTCTTTCTCTACCACGTCTTCCTTCAGGCGTCGGATGATTTGCACCGCTTCTTCTTCTTGAGGGAGGTTTTTATCCTCTCCGTATGCGCTACTCGAGAGCTTCTGATGAGTCTGACAAGTTAAAGGAGTCCTCATGCCTTCCTGGTCAGCCCCGCCAAAGGTCCCATTGTCTGATATACAATCGTCTACTGTTAGTACCATTGAAGGCGCGGTAGTCATCCAATTTGTGGCGAGCAGCTTCGACTAAGTCAGTCGTCATCACGTAACCAAGCCAACTTGCTTTAGGCAATGGAACTTTAGGTATTCTCACCACGCCATTCACTTACCACGTAAGAGGAAGAGAATGAGAACGATATGACTGCAGCAGAGCCAGGCCTCGAGAGCGTCCTCTGTGTCAACATTTGTCAGCTGAGAAGATGTTGAAGAGAGAACGAAAGGAGAGCTGCCGAAAAATATAAATAGTGTTTGACGGAGCATCCACCTAACCTTCATAGACCACGTAAACAACATTCATATACCAGCTTACCGTTTGCACGATGTTCGAATTCTTTGGCTCTGAGACGCCTTACTTCCTGAATTAACGCAGCCCTAACACAGGAAATGACCGGCGATCATGGAGGTGGTGGACAATAAGAGAGATAGGTTTAAGGCATGTCAATGATAGCAAAAAGGAAGAAGCAGGACTCCTTACGTGGCTTGAGCATGCAGAGTCTCAAGCTGGAAGTTGGGAAGCTGGCGGACAGCCTCTTCATAGCGCTGAGCTCCAATTAGGCGCTTGAAGCGAGGAGACGAATTGACAGGTGAGAGACGGGTTACCATAATACGATAGTGAAGGACGCAATGCATGATCAAAGTTAGTCAGGTTACCTCCACGTAGGACTTCCGCAATTCGTCCATAGTGACAAGTGAGGCTGTGGGATGATTCATGGAGTCATACTTAGTACTCGACCCACATCAAGGTCCAAATCTTAAGCGTAGGTGGTCATGTCGGAACCCGTTTACCTTCACGTAAAGCTGCGCGATCGTGAAGGTCACAGGCCGCGTCTACCGGCGTCGTTGCCGACGTCGACAATGAGGTTGCTTTCCCTTTCCTATTGCTGGTTAACGCGGCGTCGTACCAGCCTTTTAGAATAGTGCTAGCAGCGCTGCTGTGGTCGCTGTCACACTTCAATGAAGAAGATAAGCTTATTATGATCCTTTTAATACTTCTTCCTGACTCCAGAAGGAGGCTGACGGGATTCTTTGTCATCTCTGGAGCCTGGTCAGCGGGATAGTCAAGAAGCGAATGGATAAAGGTAGATCTTCAGTCAGGGTGTGTGTATAGAGTCATGTTCTTTAGGACCAAAACATTGACCGTACCGCTTCCTGATTCATCTGGTGGGGGTAGCCCAGCCATGCTGGCATGAGTGTATCACGAATTTTCAAGCTGGTCATAACCATTGCCAGTTCCCGAACGCGAAACTCGCCACCGCTAACAAAGTCTTTTCCCAAGCTATTGTCAATAAAGCAAACGACAGGCAGACCGCTGGTTGATTCAATTGGAGAAAAGAAGATTACTTTTGAAGCCTCCAAGCGCCAGTGGGCATGTGGCGAGATGTATTTGATGAACCCTGAGGAAACATCGATTGTCCCGTTATGGGCGGTCTCCAATAATGGTACTAGAAGATAGCACAGTCATCGAGGGCTAGCGCGGCCGTAGGTGAGCAACTGGAGCAGGGCCACCGTACCTTTATGATTACGCAGCACGACGCTTAACAGGATGACCGTTGTCCACACTTTGACTGCCTTCCCCAGTCGGTTTAGCCTATCTGGCTCCCTTCACCACTCACTATAAGGGTTGTGTTGTTATTTACTCACTTCTTTTCTGTTCATAGAGGTCTTAGCCGGCAGACGAATCTGTAGCTGGGCATCACAACCAAAATGATAGGAGAGGCACATTTTGGGAGACAACATGGTGGTACGTATAGGAGTACGCAGTTCCCAACCCTAGTCATTGCCCGCTGATGCATAGTAGGTACCACCGCAAAAAGAGGCAATAGCTCAATCACCTACTACAGTCAACAGCCATAGAGAAGATGTTGCAAGGATGAGAAGGAACGGAACTGCTCCGATGTCGTCTTTGTTAATCGTGGTAGCATTAGTATTGAAAGGGGTGTGGTGCATAAGGAAGTAACTCGCCAGCTACTTCTAGCACAGCCAGTGTTCCGTCGTAGCTCCGTCCGCTGCTTTAAAGCGGCAGTTACCAGTTAACGACTTTCGTTCCTTTCACAGCACAAAGGCAGGTCTTTGTTCGTTGAGAAAAGACACTCCGAGACAAGCCGCGTGGGTGGTGGTGGGGTTTATCATGACTGTTACGTCCTCCTGGTAATGACGACTGCAATCTTCTTCTGCTCCTGCCTGCTACTATGTCGGAAGGACTTGACAATAGTGACCAACCGCAGAGCTGCTGCTGCTTTTCTATGATTCCCACTGCCTTGATGGCGTCCCGACCAACTTTCCCTTTTCCTCCTTCACCACGTTCTTCTCGTAAACCACAAATACTGCTTTTGTTGATCAGCGTCTTCTTCATTTTACATTGTTCACTCAATCAACGTGAGAGATGGATGCTTCAGAGCATAAGCGTTTGTTGACTACTAGCAACAGTAGATAACTGCTGCTCTTCTTGGTAGAAAAGTCAGTGGATAGTAGCTACCAGCAGGACCAAGAAGGCGAGGATTCACATTATTAGCAAGCTCTACTATTAGAAAGCATCATTGCCTTATTTGCAGCAGATTGTTGTTGTCACAATAGTAGAGACGAGAGTGAGTGAGGAAAGTCGCAGGGAAAAACGAGTGGTCATGTTCCCTCCTTTTAATCTCGGTCGAACGTCTATAGGACGCGCTGCTCATGATGCTATTGCATGAAGATAGTAGACGAGGAGCTCTTACGTTGCTTCCCCATTGTTGCCCGTCGTTTCCTCTCATCAAGGATAGTAGAAACACCATCATGATGATGAGTGTTAATTTACACTCTAATCTACTATCAGCAGCTCTGCTCAGAAAGAAGATAGACAACGCAGCAGAAGAGGGCAGCAGTAAGCCAGAAAAAAGAAGAGTCCTTACATCCTATCCTAATCAGTCCTGTATTATGAAGGTGGCACAATCATCATCATCCATCAGACGACAGCGGAGCAACAGAGTCCGTTGATTGGTCAGCCTGTGCCCCTTCTTTTGCTGCCATCACTGCTCATCATCATCATCGCTATCTTTGGGCTCAACAATCAGGTCTCTTCGACGGAGGGTGTCAACTCAGGAGTAGAACTACTAACAAGACCAACAATTATATCTTTTTGCCCTCGTTGCCTTGCCCAACACTGACGTTGTGTCCACACAAAAAAGTTGACGATCCGAAGAAAGAGCAGCAGCACAAGAACGAACCACAAAGGTTCCTTCTTCTCAAAAATCGCCCTCCCTCCTCTTCTTCGTGCTGACTCCTTTTTCTCCCCGTCTACACGTACTGATAAGAAACGTTGAGCAGCCTGCGCCGCTGCGTCGAGAGCTACTCACTGGATCTTTTGTTCAGCGGTCGGTCATTGATGTCCTGATGAGGGCATGCCATCAAGAAGCTTTGGCCAGGTAGTACGAAGTCTTCTTTGCACAGACACCTACATTTTGAGATAGAAAGGACAAAACAGTTCCTTGAAGATTCAGTGCAGTGTGAACTTGACACACGATATGCTCCGTCTTACTATTATCTATGCCTTATATTGCGACCCACCAAACGTGTGTCATTGGGAAACGCTTGGCACTCTTGTCCCCTCAAGATTTGGTCACGATCAGTGACGAACCACCACAACAGACGGAGGACCAGCAGCCATCAATAGAAAAAGACAGGCTTTGTAAGCTGCTTCAGATAGTTCCAAGATCTTCTTCTTTCGGCCTCCGCCCATAATGTAATGACAGCTTGGCCGACAACACTTGGTTGACGCTTCAGTTTGGGAGGAGGACGTCCGATCTAGATTGCAATCTGAGACCACCGAAGAGCCAAAGAAGGTTTTTCTGGAAAGGCAGCAGGAGGAGGAGGAGGAGGGAAAGTGCAGTATTATTGACGAAGCGAAGAAGCCCCTTCCTACTACTATTAGTTCTAAAATAGATGCTTCTTCGACAATGGCTGGTTCTATCTGTCGGACGTGAGAATGGCAGGGGAAGACATCCGCAGCTCACGGGCTGACTATGTTAGCGAGAGCTCTATATTGATAAACAATACGGAGTACAATCATTGCTATCTGTTGATAAACAGTCTTCCCTTTATTGTCACCATTTGTTAGCTCTGCCACAACCTTCGTGGATAGTCGTGACTTTTCTCCTCCTTTCGACAACACTTCCTTTGGCCCTCGACATAAAGAAGAGTGGAGACAAGAGTATGAGTTGCTTCCAGCGGATCCGTCATGGCATCAACAAAGGCCATGGCGGGTCCTATTGCCCTAAAGCTATAATCCTTACTCGTACAAACGGAGGGAAGTCCGCTCTTTGACTTCTTGGAGCCTCGCAAAGTGCCAGAACTATATTGTCTTGCAGCACCAGCTGTCGAGCAGGATAGTTCAAGAACAAAAGTACTAGAAGAAAACAACCTTATTCTTCTTGGTCTTTGGGGCCACCTTAGGGTCTCCTCTTGGCAGCTTGGCAGCCGTAGCGCCTCTCTCCGACCTAGTACACACTCTTCAAGCTTCCTGGGCTTAGGCAAGTGTTAAGCGTCGGGTGGTTGATACCTCAGAAACAAGAATGGCAGGAAGACGAATGGAAGAGCTCCACCAGCATGAGCGCTCCTCTCCGTCGTGTAACTTCCCTTACGTGCTGCCTGATTGCAAGCTAACCTATGCAGAGTATGCTGCCGGGTCAGCCTACACTGATGATGCTTGGAGCCTCTGCCTTTTATCATTAGGCATAGTTGCGACCGCCATCAACATACTGCAGATTTGCAGGATCTGGGGCTTCTGCTGCTTGAGGCCGAACCAGCAAAGTGGGCCCCTTCTTCCCATTCAGAGAGTCTTATACCCATCTTTGCTTCTTGCGTCTTTGGTCTTTACTTTGAAGGCGATAGATCTAGAGGGTGAGAGAGGAATACTACCCTATTCGGTTGTTCAAGCAGCTGACGGGTTACTGAATGTCACTCTCTATGGCCTCTACTTCTTCATACTCATCTTGCTACGGTCAATTGTCACACACTTCGGTGGTGACTCTGAAGTACACGTGCCGCCATTGCTATGGAGAAGATGGGTACTCTTCATGTTGCCAGTTGTCGGGATTGAGAGCACATCTACGGTCCTGGCTTGTCTCTATGCCCGCTCTCACCAGTCGTTGTGGTGGGGCTTTGACTGCGTCCTCCTATCCCTGATCCTCTTCCTTTCTATTGCCTATGGATGCAGAGTTCTTTCCCGAGTGTCTAGGCGACTGAGAGATTCGTGGCTCTCAATGACCAACGTGCTCGAGGTTGCTGGCGTTCCCGCGCCTATGACGCAGCCAGGAGATATTGCGGTGCCACGGTGGTGGGGACGGCCATGCAGAGCGTGGAAAGACCGACCCCGATATGAGAGGATGGGCTTTATTCTACTTGGCACTGCTTTGTTGGCCGCTCTTTTCGAGCTTTTTATTGGAATCACAACCATGGTATCCCGCAATGCTAGCGACTGGCTAGAGTACAGCATCTGCATGCAGGCAGGTGGAGGGCCCTCAATATGCAAACCCTCGGGAATAACCGAGCACTTCCGAAACCTTTTGGTGCCTGTCCTACTACTCCTCTTTACCTTCTGCTTCTGGAGGATTAAAAGGCAGATGCCGCCTGCAGAGGTAACGGCCGCTTGCAGAGTGGCTAACGCCCCTCTATCTGCTTTCGGAAAGGCCCCAACCCGTGGGTTCTCCCTGGATTCAACTAGCGACTACTCTCAAGGCTTTACTCCTAAGACGGAAAAACTTAGTGAGATGGATGTGATTGTCAACGATCTCATGCCAGCGTAGCAGTCATCACCGTTGTGAAAGGCCCAAAGATTCTTCCTACACCTGCAGCCAGAAGTATGTCGGGGAAGCGCTATAGATCTCTCTCTCTTTTTTCGCCTGTCTCTCTCAACTTCGCTAACCGCTCGTTGTTTCTCTTCTTCAGTATGCGAAGAGTATTCTCTTTCTCTATCTTGTGCAGCGTCTTCCAATTCGTTATCCTCCGTAGTGTACCATCCGGATTGACTAATAAACAGATATGGGTTCAGTACGTAGTTCACGCTTTCGGCGATGTATGGCTGCGTTTCGCTTAGCTTACCTACAAGGGGTCCCAACTCATCCTCCGTCGAGTATGACTCTCCTAACTTGATTTTGATGGCATCTTGATCCTTCTCACTGGGCAAGGGGAGCTGTGGAAGATGCTCCGGCGATTCGGTCTCTAAGGCCTGCTCTTCACTTAGCTCCACTCCATCAACTTTGTCTGAGATATGATAATAAGGAGAGTGAGCAGCAGACAGCCAAGATAGTGCTCCAGCCAAACTCTACCTCTTCTGATCGGAGTCGCTGATGTCTGGGTCTGGCTACTACTGCTGAGGAGGAGAAGGACCAGCATCAAGACGATGCACGAAAGAAAGACCCCTGGCACAGTCCTGGAATGCATCCTTTTGTCCTTCCTTGCCCTACCGTCTCTTGGAGCAATGAGAATGCTTTATGCTCAGGCTTCAGGAGGTCAGACTTCCGCCTTTGCTTCAGATCAGAACGGCTGTTCAAAGATTGTTGGTGATGGTCATCTCTCTTTTACTCTGTCTCAATTCTGTCCCTCTGTCTTCCTCTATCTTAAATATTTAGGATTGCTCTCGTCTCTCTCTTGTCCCATTCGTCTGTCTCTCCTTCTCTGTTTTCTCCCATTTCATCTCGCTTCTACTCAATGATCTATTAATACTCGTTCTTCCGGCGTATTAAGATAGTTATTCTCCTGATAGTGGGGCATATTACTATGATTCGTCTTGGAAGCATCACAGAAAGCTGCAGCATCATCGCCTGCGCTCACTCCACATCCGAACCGTCAGAACCTGGCTCTGTCGTCTTCTTGCTTGGACCATCTGCAGGATGATCTCCCACACTTCTCGTTGAGGAGAGGGAGAAAGAGCGAGAGAGAGAGCAAAAGAGAGAGAATGAGAAAGAGAGAGAGACCATTCGCAGGACAGTGAGGATGAGAGAGAGCGAGATGAGGATGGAGGAACACCAAACTTCGGGTTGGGCAAGGCAGCAGAAGAGGAAGGAGGCATCATTGTGAGTGTCTCTTTCAGACTCTCACACCTAAACTATAGCTGGGGGCGGACGGAGCAGCAGGCGCATATCATGGGGAGCTGTGTATGGAGCTACAATCCTACTCTCAACCGGGTTGGCTCGTCTTAGACTAGCTCAGGACACTGCCTTATGTGTCCTTGGTTATGAACGCTATAATGGTGTTGTGGGAGCTATTAGGCCGTGCTACAGATGCTTCGTTGGGCGTTGCTGAGGCAGCGGGTGACACTAGAATGACGAGGTTTGAGGACGAGGTTATAGCTGTTATTGCTCTACTAGCTATTGTCTGCGTCCCACCATGTCTAGGTGTTAACCTTGTCTTCAACACGTTATGGCTGGTTTACTTGATGGCGATGCTGATGGTGGGCTCGGGGGCAGGCCTCGGGATAGCGGCATCAATGGGTATTACAATGTCGGTAAGTGGGCTCACATTTGACTCTCTTTTCTACTACGAGACCCTTCCATTGGCTCAACACGTCTCAACTGGGTCCGCCTTTCAGATATGTTGGTATACTCTCCAACTCCTAGATCGTGGGGTGTGGCCAGCCTTGCTTAAGGGCTGGCTAGGCGTGTGGGCAAGCTCAAGGAAGTTTGCAAGTCTTGGTCGAGCCGTGGACATTCTCATCCACCTTATTCTGCCTCTTACTCTAGCTACCCTAGCTGCTCACAGAATTCAGATCTGGATGGGAGTACCCATTTTAATGTACGAGCCTAAAAACTCGCTGTTATCATGCTCGCTGTGCTAGCTAATGCTCTCACTCGACAGAGCTACACAGTGCTGGCAACTACTGGCTTGTGGATGGAGGAAACCTGCGGACAAGATGTTTCGATTCCAGCCGCCAAGGTGGGCCTGCGAGCCTGCGAAGCTCTGTCACATTTACTAGAGCTTGCGCGCACCTCTCCCATTGACTTATCTCATGTCTTTCCCTTTCGTGTTGCTGTATACACTAGCTCTCCGATTTCTTTCCCTGCCTTCTGATCTTAACCTACTACGCATTTTGGCTCTCCTCACATACAGATCTCAGGAGTTCTGGGAGGCCGCCTTTAAGATTGAGTTTGCCTTGGATCTGCTAGTGCCAGTGATGGTAATTATGGCTCAACAGGTAGAAATTGCACATATACTCTGTTGCTTAAGTCTAGCCTGCACTTCCCTCTCACGGGCCTGCTTAGCGTAGCAGGAGCGTCATCCTTGGCACGTATGTTGTGGCTATGATAGTGCTGGCAGTCGTCATCTGTCGTTCACTCGTCCACCCCTTACTGCGATCAAAAGCGAAAGAGATTCTTCTACGTCTTCTTTCGCGAGGTGGTATTAGAGTGGATCAGGTACGACTTCATTGCGCCTTACAGTTACGTGAATTGATTCCTCTCGCCTGCCAACTGCAGGATATACTAGTCCATGACGATGCCTTCTGGTTAGAATGGTTGACCTCTGGAATGTTAGCTATAGGAGAGTCCTACATGGTTGGTGGTGGTCCTTTCGTCTGCGGGCCTACATCTTAATTCCTAAGCGTCCAGTGTTAGGCTTTGCAATGGGAAGAGGGCCATATGCCTCTGCATATCCTGCTGTCACGGCTGATGAGTCTACCCAGCGCTGCACGGCGAGAGGTGCTTCCTAATAATCAACTGCTAGAACAGCCTGCCTAATGGACTGATTAAGGGGCCGTTCGTAGGTATTCAGCTCCTGGACTGCTCGGCTGGTAGCTTTGGTTGCAAGGATATTCTCCTATCCATCCTCCTCTGAGAGACATTTGGTGAACATGGCAAGTAGGCGTCTCTGTTTTGTCGACTATTTGTGCCGAAGCCGCTATTGCTGACTGTCTGAGAGGATACAAGAGCTGACCATGCTGACTATCCCCACCCTTCTTTCAGATCCAGTCCCAGTACGAGATTACTGAAGACTTTTATCAACCTTGGCTGGACTCAAGCCTTAGATTTACTCCGGGGGCTTGGGATGATCAACCGTCAGAAGATCTTGAGGTTCGGGGCTCATCACGATGAGAAGACTGGCTTGTTGATAGTTTGGTCACCCCTTCTCATCAGATAGCGCAAGATAGAGAAGTTACAAGGCTAAAAGGGCTTCTTCAGCTCGAGGTAGGCTCTACAGTGCTATGTAGGCGAATAGATTCCACCGATAAAGCTTCCTTGATCTGTCTGCAGGAAGGACTGAACTTACTTGTATGGACTCCGAGCCCTTGTGCAGGACTAGCGGCACGACTAGCGGATGGAGAAAATGTGAATGTCACTGCCTTACTGCCTCCATCAGATATGCTAGGTGTTACGCAGCTCCCAAACAACCTGACACTGCTGCGAAGCACCTTACTTGATGTGAGAACTTTGAGCAGGGCATGGGCCTCTCTGCACCGACACTTCCTTCTTTGCTCTGAAACTTGCTGAGACTCGAGATTTTTTTGCCCCTGCCGAAGTGGGTGACCCTCTAGTCGTGTTACATGTTTGGGACCCTTCTAGCTTCTAACCCTTTTGTTGCAGATCAATCGCCACTGCCAACGGGCTCACTTTGATCGAGTGCTCATTATAAATGGCCTTGAGACGCTAGGCATGCACAGCATCGGCGCCCTATCAAAGAGTCTGAAATACGTGTGCAAACCTTATGCCAGAATTTGTCTCTATGTGACTTGTTCCCCTCAGCCGATACACATGCCCGAGCAGAAATGGTTAACCAAGTATGTAACTCTTCCATTCCCATTCTAGTCAGCAAGTAACCTGAGAAGGTTCGCGATGGATAGAAGTGGATCTATGCTTGCGCCTCTGACCAATTACTCGACTTCTTTCCAGACACATAACAAGTAACAAGAAGCATTTCGTCCCATCCTTTAACCACGTGTGGCGGTACTTAGGGCAAGAGTTTGTGATTGAGGTATGCAATAGCTACTACATGAACATGCTTTAGGAGACTAACTAATGTGCAGAGCTCTGAGAATCGAACAAGGGATGCCTTTTTAACGTACGAAGCCTGGATAGGGAGATTTCAGCGGAGCAGTACGGATGGGGTTGTTCATGTACCCCCTTTTCTTCGTCGCACATGGCACTTTCTACTCAGCTATTATGCCGCATCGTACAACGTTCATAGTCTTCAGTACCAAGAGTTTGTTGTCACCAACGCCTAACCAATTGAAGGCCAGGGAACAAGATCGAAGAGGGAAAAGAGTCTGGCGCTAAGCCCAACTTTACGGTGACGCCTGTTACCATCATCTTTAGCCCTATGGACCCCAATATGTCTAGCCCTATGGCCTTTGAACCCCGCTATTGAGGTTACACCGTGATATTTATTTGCTAAATAGGCATTCCCCTTGCTTGAGAGCTTCTGCGACAACCTCATAAGTTTAGTTGCTACCCTTCTTCCTCGAAAATAAGATCTAGAGCCGTGCGTACTGACTCTGTAATATGATGCGGGTCAAATCTAGTCGGCTGGCCTTCTTTGTAGACACCGGTCTTGACTAATACCCCAGTCCAATGGTGTCCGGCCCCTAGGGCACCAGCTATGTCGGACTCTGGGTTATCGCCTATCATATAGTATCTATGTACTCCTTTGTAGCCCATTTGTTTGGCCTGATGGAGGTATGTTAGTGAGTGCTTGACAAAGACAACCCAAGAAAACATGACCTGCTCCTCCATCGTTGATTCTGCAAAGTAGTAGCTGAGCTTATCCGGCTTCCCATACCAGGTACTTTGTAAAGGTCTAAAGGTGCATATGCAGGCGGGTAAGAGACGGGAAAAGGGAGAGTATGATAGAGAACAAACAGTTCCCTGGCAAGTGGAGGTATAATCACGGCAATAATGGGTTTGCAGTTACCTATTGGTGGCGCTTTCATAGAGGTGCTCTAATAGGCGCCCGAACACCCCCGATCCAAATCGGGGTAAGTGATACTCTGTCACATATCTATGAAAAGAAGGCAGCAGTCTTAGATACAGCGTCCCAGCGGGAGCGGGTAAAGAATACGTACTCAAAGTCTGGACAAGAGAAAAATATAGGGACCACCTGCTTGTCCGCTATGGTCCCTGGTCTCCCATCTGATCTTAGGACGTCGCAGAGGATCTTTACGAACGTCGCTCTCAGCCTCCAAGGTTTTCAGAGGGAATGAATCACCTGAGAACTCACCTGCATCTCCCGACTCCAAATAAGGGGGTCCATAAAGACCAAGACTGCGCCTATCGGTTCATGAAATCTGTCAACCTTAGGCACAGCCCTGGGCTCTATATCTGCACTGACAAAGTAAGTTCACTGGTATGCCCTGGCGCTATAGAAGGCTAGGTACTTACCAGGATAGAGGTGCGGGAATTGTTCATGATATTCATCTACTGTCACTATGTTACGGAAGCCATAACTGTAAGCAAGACAACCGTGTAACGTCAGTACAAGCGTCTCCGCTCATCTATCACCTTACCCCTACCTCTCAGAGATCTCTTTGGCCTTCTCCTTTCCAACAACGAGCACCAGCTTTGATCCGTACTCGGGAATCAATGCCTTCATTGGGGTGTGCGCCAACTGCAGCTGTATCAGATGTAGAGGTGTCAATTCAAGAACGATGACGAGCCGTAAGCAGCCACACTGACTTGATCGCTGTTGATCTTCAGGCCCTGCAGGATAATGGACGGAAATAGGAGAACACTGTGAGATTTGAGTTCATAGTGCAGAATGCGTGCTGAGCCATACAAGTTTCTTGCTTAGGATGTCTGCTCTTTCATCCTCAGTCTGTCCTCCACCATTCGTCATGAAGAGGTGCGGTACCCTGAAGTGTGGGTGAGGATAGATGAATAGCGTAAAGTCATACACAATGGCTTGCCTGTTCTTGCGGAGAAGCTCAATCGTGTCCACAGCACCAGGCAGCACCTCCGTGCCACGGTAAAGAACCCCATCTATGTCCATGACCACGCCAAAGGTGGACTTGGCACTCGTCGAAGAAAAAGTCCTCCTGCGTAAGCATCGATGCGATCGCCAGAGCATCTCCCCACTTCTTCGCAACATAGCTCAACGTCTCAGCCCACTACCAGGAAAGACGCTGGTATTTAGAGGAGAAGCTCTTTACACTGTTCTGACCTATCGGCAGCGGCGGTGACTCTCTTCTGGTGTCTCCGAATCAAGCCCTGCTCATCTACGTCTGGAGTGGACCAGTGAGCTCTGTCCTGTGCGATCATCGTGCCAGCAAGTTGATAGGCAGATTGCTTGACTTGCTTGATGAACGTGAAGCTTTCTCTTCTTACCTCCCCTCTGCTACTCTGGGTTATCACAAAGGAATCCAAGCCTTCGATTCTATAATAGTTACCTTTTCGCACCGACATCCGTTAACGGCCCATGAAGGTCCGCTTAGTTGCAAAATTCAAAATCACAGTAAATTGTATTGATTCTCTGCCGTTCTGGCGCTCTGTCTTCTACAAGTAGCAAGAGCAGACCTCCTCTATATCCCCAGCTCCGCGGATCCGAAGGAGAATCTGAGTGTGCTCGTTCAGTCTATCACGCCCCGATGATTCACACCTGAAGACTCATTGCAGAGTTATAGGGGCCAGCTCCTGGTCAGAAAGGCTGTGCGCACTAAGCATTTAGACCCTAATCCATCTGGTCACCGTTAAAATACTCAAACTCTGTACCGGGACGATAAGGAAAGATGGCATTGAAACATAGGAGACTTACAATTGGCCAGGGCGACGGGACTCCTGATGGCCCAGATGGGCAAGCAAAGCTCGCCGAAAACGATGATGCAGACGAGCGTATCAAAAGGTTCCTCACTATCGAGCACATTCCTTTCTGGTCAGACCGCTGATTATGTCCTTTCAGGCGATTATCGAGAGCTTTTGAGTCCAGGAGGAAGTCCCTGGGTCCTGGCAAGTCCCCATTCAAATCTCATAGTGAAATTGCAGAGATGTATGCGGCCATTATCAAGATGGCTTCTGAAAATGTAAGTGTTAGAGCGATGCATGCGCCAAACACAGTCATCATGAACCACTAACCGATCCCATACAGAAAATTAATCAAAAGAACGCTTGGTCTCTACACCTAATTGACCATGTGGATGACCTCATCGAAGACTCCCAGTAAGTTAAGTGCCATTATTCGTGGCCTCTCATTCATCTCAAGGGTATACGCCCACAGTCCGACTAACTGTGTTACGCAGCAACAAAGCGAAGCAGCATGAGACATATAACTTCCAGAAAGCCAGCTGCACCCTAGACGCGAGTGTTAAGATATATTCCTATCGAGTGGACGACACCTACTCTGCTTCCTTCAAGATCCTCGAAAACTTGAGCAGGACAGGAGGAGGAGGAGGTAGCTATGGTGTATGTAGGTTCTTTCTTCTTTCAATGATTACTGAGTTCTCATGTGTAGAAAGTAAACAAGGAGAGGAGGAAGATGTCGTGGGACAGGAAAAGACTGCTGCCCGGAAGGTGAGTCTAAGCTCCTGCCATTTCTCCCTCATTTACTCTTCTCCTCATGTTTTACCCTGTTCCTTGGGCTCTTATCCATAAGATGACTTCTTGATCTATAGCATAACACCTCTTGCCCAACTCGCAAGAAACTAACTCTTGGTCGCCAGTTTACACCGACAGCTACCTTGGAGCAAAACCTTAACAACATCAACGTGAAAAACTTTGACCTAGCATTTGATCTGGATCCACTGTTCATGAAGGTACTATCTCAGTGCGGACGTTCATTTTACTCTAAAGCTGACTTCTGCTGCAGATGTCACAAAAATTTGATGAGGGAGGAGCTAGGGGTATGCTCCTGGCCAACCTGGTGAGCTTCTACGACTAGGAGAAGATAATTTCGCCTCAAGAAATGCTCATACTCCGCTCGATTCCCACCATTAGAACTTAGGCAACAATTGCAATCTTATATTCGATTCATCGGAGACCTCTCAGGCGAAAGCCTTCACCGACGAATCCAGCTCCGCAGACGCGAAGGAGACCATTGATGTTTCTTCGTTGTCTGCCACATTTGTCTCTATTTGTCCAAATGTTGAGGTACGTATCACCTACTCTCAGTGAGGTACCAATTAGGAAAGAGAAGAGACTTCACATAAACTTGTAACTATCTTTTTGGCAAAGGGATAGCTGTATCTCTCCCATACAGATTCCCCTACAACCCTGTTCCGTCCCCTTCTGACTTTTCTGCTGGGCTGCGACTTCTTGTCACACTAGGAAGTTCAAGTATGTCCCCGTTTAGAGGTGCTCTACAACAAGATAGAAGCGCTGAAGACCGGGTCGGGCTATACTAGGGAAAAGGTACCTCTTGGTCTCTTAGATTGCCAGACTTTCACTAACTTCACATGAATCTAGGGAGATAAAGCTTCGCCTGAGGACGAAGATTCTGACGTAGATGAGGCTCAGTATGACTTCGGATATGGAGAGTCTGACACTGAAGATCACTTACAGGTGCTTTAGCTGATTCCTTAAGTCAGGGTAGACTCCTAAAGACCTAACGCTATCTTGGAAGCTAGCCGTGGCAACAGGAAGAGCAACTGCAGGAAAACCTTGGCCGAGAATCAGAGGAACCAATCACTCAGAAGTCTATGAAGGACGAGAATAGCTTTTCCACTTCCACAACAAGTGGCATACTCGATCAGATATCCTTTTCACAGCGCGTTCTACCCTCTATCTAGCCATTCCTCTCTTCTTTGCTGCATAATCAGATATCTGCGTCTGCGAAATGAAAGTTTGTCTCTTACATCATGAACACATAGAGCTAGTTCTCTTGGAGTCACTGGAGTCAGACTTCTCCAATGAATACGCTTATTTTGACCCGAAAAGGATGCAGAACTGGGCTGGCGCCAACCATTGGAAATTTTCGTCAGCAGCAAAGCGGAAAGAACAGCACAGCAGCGACCTTGGGACGTCGGGTGGTGTACCTGAAAATCACGAAGTCGGTGCTGAAAAGTAAGTCAAAGACCTATGCCCAGCTATTATTGACGTTGTATGAAGGTTCTACCTACTACGGATAACCTTGGCAGGACACTAACAAAGTTTCTCTTCCATATCTGCTCCAATTGGCTCACGGCTACTACTGCAGGCCCTCCAGAAAGAAAAAGGCGCCTTTCCTCATTGACTTTTGGGCTGATCCTGCTGCCATCAATGATCGATTTGATAAGCCTTCCCGATCTATGACCTCTACGCAACTTACCGCCGCGGCGCTTACCAAGGCACAAAACTCTGCTGCTTCGCTCATTCTTCCGAACGATTTGCACTTCAAAGTATCAGATTTGCTAACGCTCTTCACGAAGAAACGAGTTCTGTTAAAGAACTATAGTCCTCTCCAAGCCTCTTCTCCGTCCACTGGGGGAGGGGCTTATTCGGCTTTCTATGCACATCCAAACCCTGCCTCAAGCGACCTTGAGGACGAGGACGGAGGGGAATTTGTAGGTGGATTTGGAGATGAGAGTGATGGAGAAGAAGAGGTTCGGCCAGGAGAAGGGCCCCGTCTGGATACTGCATCGGGTCTAATTGTTGATGACTTTGCCGGTAAGTATTCCCTTTAGATGCATCGTCTCGCTCCTTTCTATTCTTCTTTATCGAAGTGACACTAAACGTTAGGAGATCATCCTATACACCATAACCGGGTCTGTTGTCACTCCTTACAGGCGATAGGTTATTAACTTCTTCTTCAATACCTCCACGACCTCATTGCTTTCTTCTACAGTGTCAGGGCTCATTCAAGCAGACAGGAAAGTAGAACGAATTCAGCTAAATCATGCGACGGTAGCGAAGAAGGTAGATGTAAAGAGGCTGAAGGAAAACCTCTGGGACTATGTGGGCCACACAGCTAGCAGCCCGGAAGCAGACAAAATCCAAACCCCTGCTTCCTCCGCCGCTGCCATGGAAGAGGAAAGGGTAAGTCTGAATCTCCATCTGAGCATCTTTAAGATCTCACTTACACTTGTCTCTTTTGCAACATACCACATAGCAAAAGGAAACGCAGTCAGAAAAGCAAGAACTAACGTTCAGTAAGACCATGGGAGCGGTATCCAATAATGTAAGCCATTTATCCGGAACGGTGCCACGCCTCTCAGATGTCGGACATGGACGCTTACAGACAGCATTCTTTTGCTCTATCAGGTCCCTTCAAACGTGACCGTACCATTTTACTTCATTTGCTTGCTACACTTGGCGAATGAGAAGCACCTTTCTCTAGTAGGACAGGAAGATCTGTCTGACTTCAAGATTTATCAAGATTAGAATCTTTACTAAAGAAGAAAAGACGAAGAAGTCTGCATTGATTCGCTTTGAGGAAGGGCGGGTTGACCTGCAGACGACGCACAGAACAAATAGCCAAAAATGCAGCGAACTGAAGCTGGCATAAATATAGGAGATGATGAGCTACAGAAGGGTCCCGAGCCCCCAAGCTTGAGGGGCAATAAACGGAGCTTACGCAGCGGCAGCTGATAAGTGACGAAAGCTCAGAGTGAGGGTAGAATGGAGGGATGGAGAGTCAAGACAATAAATAGTGTGTGAACGGTTTTCTTCTAGCATGCGTGCGTCCTAAAACGTCACTAGCATGGATTCTTTTCTGGGGTCCAAGCGACGAACGGGAACGGTTCTCTGTCGGGAGAAGTAATGGTCCACACCTCTTGAGTTAGAAGGTCTGATGAGAGGATATTGGCATCATATTCTTCGCCCCTGTAAGTTCAGCCACCCAGGAGAAGGTTAAGTTAGGAGTGTCAAGTGTCGGAGAGTTACTGAATAAAGGCGAGCACTTACCCTTCAGGGCCTTGCTCACAAATTGCTGCAGGAAGGGCAAAGGCTCCTCCATCGGGAGAGGAAGCTGACGATCGAGTTCCTGCTCTGCTTCTTCTGCGAAGGGTAGTAGCAGTCTGAGTGTTTCTTCGATGGCCTGTCACTCTCTCCTTGCCATTTAGTACAAGCTCCTCCACGACATTGGTCTGGAACCTAAGAAACACAGTTAGGGGCAGACTCGATTCGAAAGAATAGGATTATAGAGATGGACACGAATTCTTTATGGATAGTCCTGAAGTCACTGGTGGATGCGGCAACGATGGAGCGAACTGAAAGCGAAGCACAGGAGAACTGTGGCCATATCGTACCTCTTGGCATAGAGATCAGGTCTTATGCAGGAAATCCCATTCGCGGACTGGCCCAGGATGTACACCCTCAGACAATGCTCGAGCCTCTTCCTCCACGACCAGCGGGTCAAAATATCAATGATCCCAATGAAGTACGTGCCTGGACCCCTTACGACATTTGCCCTGATCCCTCCCTTGCTCCTCCTAAAGAACATAGGTCGACCTGCCGTCTGCTGACCGCTTCGCCAACTTGCTGTGTCGGATGGAGACGCAACTGAAACTCCCCCGGTTTCACCTCCTCGGGAAGAGGGTATGAGAATGGGACGGAGACCCGTAGAGGAAAGAGTGTGATTGTCGCAAGAAGAACTTTGCAGTGTTGGGGGATTCAAGGTTAGCGAAGGGCAGGAGGAGGTTGAACGAGGATTAGCTCTATGTCTCAGTGCGCTTCCTGGAGGGCTTTGTTGCATTGGACTCGCTCCTGGAAGAGAGGGTGACCGATCACTACGCATGAAGGTTGGTGTGTTTGAGACTCCGGCCACTGGCGGGGAGGAGGATGAGAGTATCTCTTCTCCTGCTTCAGGAGGGGCTTCGAAGGCTCTATAGTGTATCCCCACCAGCAGGCTGTAGTCAAGACTATTTATCTCGGCCAGAAAGAGTGAATCTGTGTGCAACTGCATGAGAATCTTGTTGGCCACAGAAGTTTCCACATCGAGTCTCCTTCCACCCCAATTCATGTCCTTTCCCACTGATTCACTTGCGTGTCGCAAGCCATACGCTTGGTTCGGACATGGGGCTTTGGACATACCTAGTGAGCAAAAAAATAGTCCAATGAGTCCCATGCCTTAAGGCTAGCTTCAGCCAATAAGCTGACTTTCTAAGCGAATGCAGTGAACCAAAGCATCAATAGATGGAATGGTGTTCCATTGCCGAGGGAAGGTAGACAGACAGAGAGAGAGACAGAGAGAGACACAGACAGGGGTGGAGAGAGAAAGAAAGACGGAGAGAGACAGAAAAGAAGAGATGAACAGACAGTGAATTAAGAAAGGCAGAAAGGAGAGGAATTGATCAGGTAGCAGCTCAGGGAAGAGCGAACAACGAAAAATGTGCTGAGGATTGGTATTGTGACTGCAGAAATGACAGGACAATGTTTGTCTGGGAAGCAGAAGGACTATACCGATGACAAATTTGGCGCCGCAATAATTGCAAATTGCTTTCCTCCCCGGCTCATTGGATCGATCAATCCTGCCCACCCAAGAGCCCTTGAGATCGAACCGTTCATGAATTCTCAACGGAGTGTCAAAGACCGTCTGTAGGCAGATGAAGCGCACGACCTTGTTGTACATAGTCAGCTCATACGCGCCGAGAATGCGGGCGATAAGTGTGTCTGGATTGTTCTTGAGGTGATCTGGAGTGAGTGGGACAAAATATGAGAGAGAGACACACAGAGAGAGAGAGGGAGCGAGTGAGAGAACCGAAAAAGAGAGAGAGAGAGAGAGTGAGAATGAGAGAGATGCGAAAGAGTGGAACCGACGGGAAACCATGGGTGGCGTGGGAAAGGGAGAAGAAACCTCAGCCTGAAGGACCTTCGTGGCCTTTACTGACCTATGTAGTTCGGCAAGATCTCCAGGAGGAAGTCCAGTTCGTCTTTCTTACACGTTTTCACTATGAAGCGATTATCTCCGGTGAAGTATAGAAAGGCCCCGCTTTTACCCTCGCTGTACTTCTCACTGGCTTTTCCTTTGAAAGACTCCAGGAAGATGGTTGATTTAATGCCAAAGAGCTCCCTTACTGTCGCGAACTCTTGAGGCCTCTGGTCAGTGAACTCAACCTTGTTGAAAGTGTCAGTGCCCGGAGAGAGTGTGTGCCGTCTTGATTGTTGCCTTAGTACGCCTCTTCCTGTCTTGATCTCCTCTTCAACCAGTGTGACGCTGCGTGTAATCCCTATGGTGGTATAGTATATGATCTCATGCCGAAGCGCCCAGTTGATTGAGTCATTTTCCAACACTCTGGAGGAAGAGAGTGGGAGAAGGAAACATCAATAAAGAAGGGTATCTAAGCTACATTTGCGAGCCTGACACTATCAATCGTAGAAGAGATAGATAAGACACGCGATGGACCACAACAGTAGAGGCAGACGAGAACTCGCCAGAGTATAAGTAGGAGCGCGAGGACCCAATGTCTCCAGGGAGATTATGTTAAATGGATTGCATGAATGGCAAGTAAGATTGAGGAAAGAGTAGAAAGCGATGAACCTGTCCCAGTCATTTCTGCGCCAGGCCTCATACGCTCTTCGGATCTTGTTCGCCTTCGCCCACAAAGCTGCATTTACTAAACCCTTAGCACCGGTAAGGAACTGCAGCATCGTGTTACATGGTCCGCAGTACGGAAGAAACATCAGGAGGGTGTAGACTCCACCGAGGAAGGTCCAGTAGAGAGTGAAGGCCTTGATGTAAAGCTGGGATTGGGATAGATCGTACAAGAGGATTATCCGCCAGATAAGGGTGTTTGCCCGGGGAAGGAAGAGTCACGGGCGAAAGGCAAGTGAGTTAGTTACCATTTCTTTTCCATATGGCGGTGATTGTACCTTCAAGAGAGAAAGGACGTGTTGCCTAGCCGCAAAGGATTCTGGCAATCCTTTCTTCAGTCTTTGCTGTACGAAGAAGAAAATGATTGCCACCACTATGTAGATTGTGGCTATGGGAAAGACCAACAGGACGTAGGACCATCCGCTGAAGTCTAGACGAAGAGAGTGTAAGTCTCTTGGAGAACGCAAGAAGTGGCCCACAAGGTGAACCAAGACGACCCATAGAGACCTCTTGTGCACAGACTTAGGGAGAGTTAACCTACCCGAGGCCAACTCGTTCTTTATCCAGCAGAATCCCAGTGCGGAGAGCCCACTCTTCCCGGAGTACCAGAGGATAACTGCGGATATGCTGCTCACTGTCCAGACGAAGATATGATAAGAGAGAATCTGGAGGAAATCTGTCTGAAATGGGTTCATGGTCTTCACATGCAGGTCCGCAGCAAGACATAGCAGATAGAGCTCTGTCCCTAGGAGGAAAAACTGCAGCGCGGTATGGTGAGCAAACAATTGTGTCGGAAACAGCGAAGCAAGGTACGCTAGCAGAGGAAGTGTACAAATGTCATCTCTCTTGAAGGAAGCGGCCAGTGATATGGCGCACGCACTTGTGAGAGAGGGCCTGTCTTGTCGCATCCTAGCTCATCCTCAGCTCCAACGCCAGCCAGGTAGATGACATTAAAGCCAAGGGAAAACACTGACATCCAGAATATCAATCCATTCGGATGGCTCTTCAATGGCAAGAAGAGCTGATACGAGATGATAACAAAGAGGCAAGATAACAACGAGATAATGGCCCCCGACACTTGGGCCACTGTATGGCCCGTGGCCCCGTCGTCATCCGTTGCCATGAGGGCTAGGGATCTGGAAGAGCAATGATCATCGGTAACTCTGGGACATTGCCCCTAACCGTGCTGCTTACTGAAAGCCAAGTTGTAGACACCTTAAGCACTGACTCATCCCTCTTAGAGAATCTTAACGTCAGCCTCACGCCGTGGGAGTACTGACTTCTGGTGCCAGAGGAAGTGCAAGTAGCCCGTCAATAAGGCAAATTGAGTTCAGTTCTTGCTGGATTTCGGTAGAATCGAATGAGACTCTCACTAGGTAAGGTTCCTTCGAGTAGCGCGGCGCAGGATCAGGCCCTGTCGACTATCTCTGTGGCGGGCACTGAAGGAGGAGCTGCGGTTCGCGAGCAATGACCGCATCTCTTCCACCAGACAGAGAGATCTGTAACGCCCTCCTGGTAAATTGACCAAAGAATCATCCTCTTGCCTGTCAAGTACAAGTAAGCCTTGCCTTGTTTTCAACAAAGTCTGTAAACTGGGAGTACTGCACAAGTGGCCTGAGAGATTTCCACAAAGTTATTGACAGGGAACTTTCTTTTTTCACGTAAAGTTGCAGGATGCTAGTGAATATTAGCATTAATCCACAGTAAATATGATTGACTTGGACCCCTTGACCTACCAGTTCTGGTCATTCAGGTCTCAGGTCATGACGCTTCAGATCCCGCAGATTCATTTGAGATCTCTTCAGGATTGTCGTGGTGCTCTCGGTGGCTTTTATCACTACTCAGAAGTATGTTGGTGCTCTACTTCATTACAAATGGGACAAAGGTAGCAGTGACTAAAGCCGTAGAAGGGCTCAACACGACGCGCACTTGGTTGCCGCCATTCCTGAGGAAGGTGGTGGAGACAGGTATTTTGACCTAGCGCTAAGAAAGAAGCCCTCGTCACCGTAACCTCTCTTGTCATATACCCAGATCACTACTATCACTGAATTCATCTTCTGCCTAAAGGTGCACGCTTCGCTCATTCTGTTTCTGCGCTATCTCTTGTGGACTCCTCTCCCTATTCCGTTGTCGATGAAAGCTAGTGGCACGATGAAGGAGCCTCTTTTGGTTACCTCAGAACTGGTGGTGGTGCGGATGAAAGGAGTGTTATATGTAGCAGCAGCGGGAGATAGACCGTGAACTCTTGGCATCATTACCACACTCGCCCAGCCATACTGTGGGTCAAGGACAAATGGAAGAATCAGCGATGACCGCCCCTCCATGGTTCTTATCGGGTCTCGGACTTGTTCATCATCAACAGCCTTAGTCGGTTCTACGGACTAGTGAAGATCTTGCTCCGGAGCAGAAACTCATAGCGCAGCCAAGAGACATCCATCTGAAAGGTGATTCCGATGCGATCGTACTCATTCGTTGCATTTACTTCTGACTTCGAGACCACCCTAGGGCAGCCTTCTCAAACCTTTCTTCCTGCTTGGTCTAGACGGAGGAACAGCCCAGTCTTGACGCAGCCGTCTACTATAATGTTGATGACGGAGATAGAGTCTTGCTAATGAGCTGCTTGGGCTAGAAGTAAAATAGCCCACTTTTGACGCAACCGTACACTACAGCATTTCTTTTTCATCTCTTCAGAGCTAATAATCAAAGAATCCGATGTATCCCACTGCGAGTCTCAAGTTCAGGGAAGTGCGGTTGATGTGGCTTCCTATTGGGCGCCAA
>FLMG01001651.1:53941-78236 GCA_900088475.1 Hyphochytrium catenoides
GCCGCCTAGGAAGGAGCCAACAAGCGCTAGATCTCCTGGTAACTCAAGTCGGAGATGTGCACAAAGCCATTGAATTTGTTCAGGTAAACGCAAGACACCCTTCCGTAACACACACTGTGGCTCGTGGCAAGTAATCTAGCCGGTCCAACGTCGCTTTAAAGTCCCGGGCGCATGCTTCTAAGGCATACCCTAACCTTTGCCTCCAACCTCTTGCTTATAGGAGCAAGATGAGAATCTATGGGATAACCTAGTCCAAAAGAGTCTGCGCTCCGCCCCTTTTCTTTCTGAGCTGTTGGACTATGCTGGATCGCACGGCGTTGACCCGAAGAAGCTTGTCACAAATGTAAGCTTACGAGGGTATTGACAGTAAGAGGAGGACAGACTAGCAATCCACATTCCCTGGTCTGCAAGGAGAGGATTAACAATGGTGTTGAGAGCGATGACCGTGTCAAACCTCAACGTTGCTCTATGGTCCTATATTATGACCTCTTTCGCTCTCCTGCTATCTTGCTGTGCTACCTTATATAAGGCGCGATGACGAATAATTGCGGGCTTCCTTGCCTAGTTCCCCAGAAGTACTTGCTGGCATACTCTTACTCTCCGCTGTTCTTTCTATCGCAGATTCCAGAAGGCATGGAGATTCAGAACCTTAGGGCCAAGCTTCTCCGCATATTGGTAGATTATAACCAGCAGGTACATTTGTCAGCACCGTAGAAGCTTAGTCATCGAGCATCATCCTAGCATCTTCTCCAATGAGCATCGCCATGTTTTGGAAAGCACATGAAATGCCCCTCATCATTTCTGGCAAATGGGTCTCTGTTCTTTCGTGCTCATAAGGCTACCCACTTCTTGCAAGGTGACGCTCCGCCAGGCCTGTAGCCGAGTTTTTGCCTCTGACTGCAGCACCAGCCTTGGCCACTTATTGGCTCAGAAGCGAAGGGCTGTAAGGGTGGACCAAGAGGGACTCTGCGGTATCTGTGGGAAGAGTATTCTGGGAGGTACGAGTAGGAAAGATAGAGAGGAAAAAGAGCTTTTGTTCTCCTCTAGCGCTACTTCTACTCTTGGTTGTGTCGTATACAATCTCTGACTAGTTGCACCTCTCCCAGGGATTGCTCACAAAAAGAATGCTTCTGTGGCTATATTTTTCTGCGGGCATCATTACCACGAGCAGTGCCTGCGCTCACTCTTGGAGGAAGTGAGAAGTCAACAGACCAGAAGACGACGAGCGAGTTCAGGGCCTCTGAAAATGAAACGTGAGCACCAGGATGCGCCTAGACCCTTAGTCTGCCCAAGCTGAAACCTTACAAATCGTCTGAGTCTTGTAGTAGCATAGTTTGCTTCTTTTATTAGTCTACTGCTTTCTGAGCCAGACTGCCCGGTACTCATCGCTCTGTTCTCTGCGTTCTCTTGGCCTCCCTTAATTGCGGGCAAAGTCCTGGAAAATGACCTAGTGTGCTCATGCTGCCACTATAGTCAGTACGTGCCTAGGGAGCAAAGCGAGAAGACAGAAGCGGCAGGAGAGGAGCCCGAAGACATCATCTTTGCTAGTGCTTGAGGAGCGTCAACAAGAGTGTTCTGCAGCCTGTGGACCGCAACTGCAGCTGAATAGCTTCACTCGGGTTGGTCTTTTCGTTCGGTAAAGAACAGACGCGAAATAGCTTAAAATCCAAGGCGAATGCCTTCATAAGCAAGGCGAATGCCTTCACGGCTGCAGATGGATACTTCTCTTTCTACAGAGACTAACTAGGCTGCTAGAATGGAAGTGACAGCCGCAATCGGGGGCCCTCCCTATTTTGGAACTCTAACTTCCAGAGTCAGGAAAAACAAGCTTATGGTCAGCCATTTCCGTGCCAGCTAAAGCTCACTGCAGCAACAGAATTTGCTGCCACGCCATGCGGACCATAGATCTTAGGTCATTCGTGCCAACCCTGGCTTTCAGCGGTACCTATCTATTCTGCGGAGTGCGGACCACCATCAGAGTACCATAGACGCCAAGGAAGCCTATGTTAACTCCCGTTTAATTTTCGCCTTTGCAAACAAGGTTCCTTCTATCCCTTCTTCAGCACATTCAGTTCGCGGCATCCAGTTTTCCTGCCAGTTTTCTTTGTCTCATACTGTTGGGCCTATCCTTCATGATGTTCGCCTTATGATTACTACTAGACCAAGCGGTTTTGGGATATAGTCACGAGACAGGACGTAACACTGGAACCGGGGACGGGAGTAGCAGGGTTTCTAACATAACTCATTTGCTGAATAGTCGCATCGAAAAGGCGGGATCCCTTGTCTGAAAGGCAGGGCAGCAGTTGTGATGAAGGGATTGCGTGGAAAAATTAATGATTATGTCAGTCTTAGGCTACTCATCTCCAGCTTCTGCTTGAGAGATCTCAACAGTGGCAAGCAGATCCTTCAGCTCTTGCTCAGTTAGAATGTGTCGTACAATTTTTCCGTCGACCCTATGAACGACGCAGATGCATAGTGGTCAGAGACTGAACGAGCAGCCACTAGTATGGCTTAGCAACATGATATATAGAACCCTTACCTCTTTAGAGTCATAAGCTCAATTTTCTCCGCGGATGGTGTGGTCGTGTCCATGCTCTTTGTAAGGACCTGTCAAGCATAGTCAGCCGTCGACATGGTCCTTAATCATCGTAAGTAGCGAGAAAGAGACATACTAGCACTTAATGAGACGCAAACTATGAGCAACGAGGCTCACGACAGGGGGAGTAGGCTCCGTTGCCTCGTGGCCCGCCCAATTCGATGAGGAGCAATAATGGAGGAGCACTGTGATTTGGACAATGGCCCGTAAACTTTGATCCTTCCTTACCTTGACAGCTAGCTTTAGTGCGTCATTAATGGAGCAGTTCTCCACATATTCATTCTTGAGCAGTCTCTTGGCTGGCTCATTGTTAGCACCGATGGCAGTAGCCTTCCACCCACTAAAATTGCCACTTGGGTCGCTGTGATAGAGCTGGAATCTATGGTGCTCATCCCACCCAGCGTAGAGGAATGAAACACCAAAAGGTCGCTGACCTAGGAAGCGCATGCCAAAGAGAGGGTGGAGGCAGTACGAGAGGAAAGCTCAGCTATAAGTAGAGAGAAGCAAGGGACGTAACACTTTTCTCCCACCTCCGAACTGAGTGTAAGCTTGCTTGTAGTTGCAGACGGACTGAATGAGCTGCTCCACTGGGATGGGCTCCTGATACGTCAACTCGTGCCTTTGAGCAGTTAGCCGCGCATAGTTGATAAGAATATTTGAATCGGCAGTCAGACCTTGAAGGAGTAATGAGGTGCGGAGGAGTTAGTTTTTAAGCTTCGTCTTGGTGCTCTCTCTAGGACATACCAGCAACTGCGCAGATAAGGTGATCTGCTAGCGGCAGCATCTTCTCACTGCTCTTTGGAGGTGCGAGAAGCTTTGACATGGTTTTCTTTCCAGCTACGAAAGCAAGGAACATGAAAACGAGGTGAATAAGGAGTATGGCCTCTCGCAGGGCTGACAATGACAAACCTCCTAAGACTATGCCCTCTGACGAGAGGATTCCTACTGCGGAGCCAGCATTATTGATAGCTTCCATCGCATACTCGACCTGGAAGAGTCGGCCTGGATGTTCACAAAGATCGAGTGACATGGTTAGACAAGTTTCCAAAGCTGCAACATATAGAAAGGCCACTGAACACACCATCTGGCGAAAAGGTGGTGGTCCGGCTATCGTAACGGCGAGCCTGTAAAAGGGAAGGGCACACGTGTTAGACTTCAATATCCACCAGGACAATCTCTCCCACGGCTAGTTACCATTGTTATCCTATAAGCCTGCCCTCTGTATCTCTGGTTATGAAGCTACGCTCAGAAGATAAGCCCAAGGGAAGATAGTAGAGATCTGACAGAGCTCAGAAAGACGAATCTGCAAAAATCTGCGAAGAGAAATGAACTCCTTCAGGATCCTTTCGCCAAAACTCATCAGCGTAAGAAAGATCTAAGATTTGATCTCATGTATGTCACAAGTCTTCCCTTATTGCCGCTGAGCAATTCCCCAGACCTGACCTACAAGGGACGATCTAAGGAATCGTTGGGCAGGTGTTCAGCCGAACCAAAGTGGCAAAATGACCCTAGAGGCCGGTTTGAGGGACCTCTCAGCTCCAATACACTGATTACAAGGTGGCCGGGATTCTGAATAAGACTACTGTCATACCCCTCTATTCAGGAATCCATCAATACTGTACGCATGGTAGATCTATACTAGTTATCATATATATCCACCCTGATAACCACATACTCTGATAACCTTTAGAGTTTGGCGGGAGAACTCTCTGATACGTTGCGATGCGCGCTGAGCTGCTGCTTCCTTCTTCACTCCCGAGCTCTCAATAAATAGCTTCCACTCTGCAAGTCTTCGTGTCTCTGTAGAGGAGAACCTCTTGGTTATGGAGGTGGCAGATCATCCTATGTAAGAGCAGAGGTGTCAGTGAGATACCAGGTGTGCCGGTGTCCTTATCCACCACTATTGCTCAAGGGTACGGCTAACTGGCGAGAGCAAGGCAACAGAGCATGGTGGATGTTCGGCATCATGCCACAAATGGCATCCTCAGTATCTCAACCACGTTGAAGCTTGGACGCGGGAGCATGCTGGGTGACTATACGATCAGGTGAGGGTAACTAAAGCGAAAGAGCTACATCAGCTTCGCTAATAGAATGCTCTCAGCAACCCCCGCCTCAGCCTGAACCAGGTCCGGCTCGAGCCAAATAAAGAGGTATGGATACCAGCAACTCCCTCAGCGGCCACCTTCCTACTAGGTGGTTCCCCCTTTCGCCTTTCTCTTTCCATGTCCCGCTTGTAGCCACACGCCGCTCCAGGCAATCAAGAGGTTCATTGTTTTGTCTTCCCTTTGGTCTTCAGGGTAGCCTCTTGCTGACGTGTCTGGGCACTCGACCTAGCCTTTGGATCAAGAAGGGAACGGACCAGGTCTCTCGTATTCTCTTTAACGAGAGTGTCAGGTTGCATCCCGGGTAAGGGCAGTGCACGAGAGTTCTCTAACACCGCCGATCGCGAGACCTGCAGTTTCAGACAAATGTTGACATTTGTTTACGCGCTTTGCCTGATCTCCTTCCGCCGTCATGCATGATACTTGTCACTTGTCTGATTGAGCTAGTCAACATGGTATACCGCGCACTCATAGAAGTTCTACACAGTGACAGCTTTTTTCTTGGGGACGATAAGAGTGAGTGCTTTGAAGTGTGCCAGGACACAGCTACCAAAGTGCAGAATGTTGCTGGAAAGGGCAAAGATGCCGGAGAAACAAGCGGAGAAGCTTGGTCCCAGTCTTTATCGCAATACTCCTATAGTAGCGCACAGAGCGCTGAGAAACCAATGTATAAAGGAGGAGAGGATGACCCAGCGACACCACTGGTGAAAAATGGAAAGAGGAAGGCGAAAAGAGCGGTAGTGGACTCCGATGAAGAAGAGTTAGACGAAGAAGAGAGCCCCAAAGTCGGCAGAAGCACTAGAAATGAAGACGAAGAAGACAACTTAAGGCTCATTGATCTCACTGTCGCTGAAAAAGAGGCGAAGCCTCAGAATGGAAAGCTGAAGATGCCACAAATTTCTTCTTCTGGGTGGATTAAGATACCCCCAAAGACGAGCAGAGACGTTCTAAAGCAAAGCCGGAAGAGCAAAAAGAAAGAAAAAAAGAGCAAGGGAAAAGGTCGGTACTTAGAGGGCCGCTGTTGTTTCTTCTAACTGACTCACAACCCTTTTTGGCCGTGATAGGTACATCCTCTAGAGGATCCAGGAAGTGGGTTATTGATTCTGATGAAGAAGATTCTGAGGTGGAGGAAGTCAAGGAGGATGCCGAGGAAGAAATCGTCGTGTCTGACAATGACACTGATTCGTCTGGTCCGGGAGATGATGTCTTCGAAGAAGAAGAGGAGGAGGAAGAGAATCGGTTTGTTGCTAACATTTTGAACCGCTGCGCTACGCTTTCTGCTAAGATGAGAAGTCTGCTGGATCTCCGTGAGGCGGACGGTGAGTTGGCATACTTGTTCCCTGCACGTGATCCTCGTTTAGGCCGCTATTTGCACGTGAGTTGAGGTATTGAACTTGCGTTAGCAGCACCTGCCGGCACAGCGATGATTCCTACGCTCACTTGTCTCCTTGGACCTTAAGCTATAACGTCCTGACTTTCTGACTGTCTTTTTCTCTAGGGGACGCCAGGACCAACGCCACGTCATTAGACCCTTCAAAAGTCAGCACGACACTTGTCTCTCAAGAAGATATCTTTGGACTCTCGCCCTCTCTTCGACTGAAGTCCTACCAGTTAGTCGGTGTCAACTGGCTGCTGACTCTCCACCGCCAAGGAGTAAGTGGCGTCTTGGCGGATGAGATGGGCCTCGGAAAGACGGTTCAGACTATTGCTTTTCTGGCGCTGTTAAACACGATGGAGATGAAGTCCGGAGAGCGAAAAGGTCGGGTACTTGTCTCCGCAATCGTCGTTTTACCTTCATCCAATGCTGCAGCTCCCACATTCTCAAACTTGTTTACCGTCTCCTCCCTTCCCTTCCATGACAGGCCCCCATCTAGTCGTAGTGCCAGCTAGTGTCCTGACTAACTGGAAGCTGGAGATTCAGAAGTTCTGTCCGGTGCTCCGAGTGGAGGTGTATCACGGTTAGAAGCTCACTTATCTCGAGATCATTCTTTCTAGCGTCATTTCTCTCTTACCGGCTTATGCGGCTTTACTTCACTTTGAACTCGCCGTAGGCCTGCAGAAAGAGCGTTACGAGATTCAAGATAGAATCAGAAGCGATGAGGATTTCGATATACTCCTGACTACGTACTCTTACTTTGAGCGGGACGCCTGCAAAGATGATAGGTGAGCCACATCATTGGAACTTTATGGAGGGAGTAGAGTCAACGATCCCTACTGGACTTCTATAACTCTGCTGGCTGTGGAGTGTGCACGTGCTCCTGCGGTGTGCGAACTCTCTAAGCTAGGGGTGGCATTGTCTTTCTTTAACATACTTATTGCGACAGCTACAAGCTGCTCCTATTCCTGAAGCGAACCCCTTACGTGCTCTTTCTTCAGTGGGGAGTCCTCCGCCAACTAACGTTTCGAGGAAGCTCAGCCTCACCTCTCCTTAGCGGCTATCCTTCGCTGACCTCTTTCAACTCCACGATACCTCACAGGAGCTGGCTACGACGGTTCTCTTTTGGGTACATGGTCCTGGACGAAGGTCACAGCGTGAAAAATAGCAAGAGTTCACGTTTTACGCGCCTCATGGCTGTCAACTCGTCTCACCGGCTGCTTCTCTCTGGGACGCCGGTCCAGAACGCGCTCAGTGAACTACTATCCATCCTGACCTTCATCATGCCCAGCATATTTGATTGTGGCAGGTAGGGGTTTACTTCCTAGGCAGATTGAAGATACGCCCCCCACTGTCAATCTTTGCAAACTAAAGGGCTTTGTCCTTTCCCAAAGAACACGATTTTGGCTCTTTCTATCATTTACTGCCGATGATCCTCTTTTTCTGCGTTGGGAAGGGATGCGTTGTATCCAGTTTCCGCTTTACTCTCTTTGATCAATGCTTTCCCATGCTGTCTGCTTCCGTCTATTTTGCTGCCTCTTTCTCCTCTGTCAATATGCGTGTCCGACTCTCAACTGCTGCCCGTTCTTCCTTGTTGTTTCCCCTCTCTCCCTTGTTGTTTCCCCTCTCTGTCCTTTCGCGTTTTTCCTTCTCTCTCCTCCTGTCCTCTCCTTTAACTATACTATGTCATGTCCCCTAAAGTGAGAAGTTTCAAGAGTGGTTCAATTCTGCGGCGGATCAGGCCGAGAGGCTGCAGCAAATCAAAACAATTTTGGGTACGTGCCAACTCAGATAACGTATCTCTAGTCACTACCGTGTACACACAGATGATGTGACCTCTATAGTCCTTTGTTTTGCAATACCCACCAGATGCTGTATGCCTTCCAGGCCATCGTTCTTGCTCTTCCTTGGCTATACATCCTTAGTTAGGCCGGGTCTGTTGATTCTCTTCAATCTCCTCCAGCGCCTTTCGTTCTTCGCAGACTAAAGGCGGAAGTGCTGGATCAGCTCCCTGGGAAGAACGTGCGTGTTGAAATGATCTCTATGGATTCGCAGCAGCAAGAACTCTACACAGCTATTCTTAAGAGAGAAGCGGAGAAAAGGAAAGAACGTGGAAAGACTGCTCCAACTGCTGGAAAAGGAGAGAATCAACGCGAAGAGAACGGAGATAAAGAGCCAGTAAGGCGGAAGCGCCAGAGAACAGGGATTCTAAGGTCACTTTACGTCTCTTACAAATGCTCTAGCGCCTGCAACTCAAGATCATCGGGTTCCGACACCTTGCTCTGCATACAATTCTCCCTTTGACAGACCGTTATTCTTAGCACTCTTCCCCTTTCTATAGAGAGCTGGCCAGTCTACAAGACGGACTTTCTACAAATAGAAAAGTAAAGAGCAAGTCCCAGGAGCCTTCAGCGAACGAAGTAAAGCATCTTTTTACAGAGCTGAGGAAGGCATCGAACCATCCGTTGCTGCTACGGACCAGGTTGATCTTTTTTCCTCTAACATTACCGAACGCCCGCTGGGTCCTGACCTACAGCTGCTCTTATCTTCAAACTGCCTGTCTTGTTAATGTTCCCCCATCCTCGAGGAAACTGCTACTGACCTTTAGCAGCAGCATGCCTGTATCCTCTCTCCAAGCTCCCTGGTATCTGTGAGGTCCCTATGTATTGCGCCTTTTGCTAACTGCCTTTCCACAGATATGTAGACCCGGAAACTCTTAAATCTATGGCCGAGGCGCTACAAGCTCGGGGAGCCTTTGGGAATAGCTGCACGGTAGCGATGGTTCTGCGAGAGATTGAAGGCTATAGCGATTTTCAGCTCCATTCTCTATGTGTCGAATACAGACTTACCCAATGGCAGCTCCCTAAAGAGGTAAGAGGAGGGGAGTACGTGGAGATAGGAGGCCAAACATTGGAGCCAAACCCCAGCATTGACCTTCAGGCTGAACAGCAAAGCTTGAGAATGTGACATCTGTTGCTTCTTCAAACTGACGTTGCCATTCCAGGCACTATTGCGGTCATGTAAGCTCGACTTCCTGAAGGGCTACTTGCCCACCCTGCAGAAGCAGGGAAGAAGGGTCTTGCTCTTCTCCCAGTGGACAAAGCTTCTTGATCTGTTAGAAATATTTATGGGGCACATGCAGGTAAGGGCAAGTAGACTTGAGGAGGCTGTGGAGATTCTAGTAGTAGCTCTCTTGCTCAGATTGATCCTGCCATCGATCCTACCTCTGTTTCTTTATCTGATTCTATGGACTTGTTGGGACTTCCTTCGTCGTTCTACGGTCACGATTCTTCTGAAAAAGAAACCCCATACATCGCTACCTGCAGAAAACTTACTTCTTGCGAATTTCTGGATAGTTCCAATACCTTCGTCTGGATGGTCAAACCGCTGTGTCTGAGCGACAGGATCTGATCGATAAGTTTACTAAGGATAAGGACATTTTCATCTTCCTTCTCTCAACTAGAGCCGGCGGTCTAGGACTCAACCTTACAGCGGCAGGTATCATGCAGGACCACGTCCTAGCTAGACAGTCTTTTTTCGCTTGAACAACCAAGAATAGTTTCGCACTTCTCTTCCTGTCAGCTTTTGTGCATCTCATGGGCACGTGGACAGCCTTCACACTAACGCAGGCATCATAACCCTTTGTGTTTCTTCATTATCTCCCGAATTATTATCCCCCTTGCTTCCAGACACAGTCATCTTACACGACCTGGACTTCAATCCGCACAACGATAGACAGGTAAGGAAAGACTTTCCCATAATACCTAGCGAATTTTCTGCCATTTAGAAGCGTTGGGACCGAGTATAAGTTAGAGGAGATGCGGCAATGCAAGCTCAACGCGCACAATGTTCAACAATCACCATGCATCCCTTTGCACCGCCAGTAACAAATCTGTTCTCTTCATCATTAACTTGCCAGGCGGAGGACCGGTGTCATCGCATTGGTCAAACCCGCGATGTGACGGTGATAAAGCTCGTCACAATTGGGACCGTAGACGAAGATATTCTGCGCGTGGGAGAGCGGAAAAAAGAGCTTGACGAAGCGCTGCTCGGCGAGGGAGAGGACGACACAGCCACAATGGAGACGATGATTGCCAGAGCTATATCTTCACTAAACCCTAATAGCTAATGGTTAGTTCATCTCATCTATTCCTGTCTGTCGATCGCTCAGTTAGAACGGCCGGGACCTGGCTCCCTTTAGGAGGCAACTAGTTCTGAAGATTAGCCTACGCACGCTATCGGCTATACATTGACATGTTGTCCAAGAAAGGAGTCTCAAGAGACGGCTTGGACAAGTGATGATTAGGGTTTACTTGATGATGTCGAGAGGCGAATCAAGTCCTGACGGATGTCCTTCGTCACCACTCACATATAAGATCAACGGACGTGATATAACTTCATGACGGCGGGCATCTTTCTGCTCTTGTTCTCCGTCTGCTTTCCGAAGCTAGCTCATTTCTTCAACAAGCACTGTCTTCCATCCATCAATCCCGTGGCTTGGCTTCGGGATACAGGAGTAATAGTTCCGCGTAGGTTGGCTGAGTGCACCTCAAGCCCGCAGGTCTGATTCCTCGAACATTCTCCAACGTTCTAACTAGCCGTATCCCAGTCTCTTCTCTTGTGAGGGCAGTGGTCCGCCTGCCCAGAGCCACTATTCACTTGACTACCTTCGAAGCTGACTATTGGTCTCACCATCTGAGTATGGCACGGAGTCACTCACGGGCATACATGTGGCGACTACTGGATATGCCGTATGATCCACTTGGTCCAGCCACGCTACAGTTGATGCGCTCCTTCCCGCCGCATATACAATCTATCGTCGTCCTTTCGGCTCATCCACCTGCATCTTGTGTTCCTGGACGGAGACACCACAAACGTTTGTGGTGATCTCATGAACGATGTCCTACAAGCAGCATGTGTCAGGACCCGGCAATGCCCAATAGCATGGGCCAAGAACAAAGTGCAAAGCGTAACAAGGACTAAAGACCAACCTGGTCACTTTCTAAGAACGGAACTCTCCGCGCCTCAATGCCTGCGAAGTAGGCCAAGAAAACTCTCATAACAGCCTGCATCCGAGAAATAACGTACTACAGTGAGTCCGTGCTCATATTGGCATCAGGTGGAGTCAACTAGGTGCACAAGAGCATCGATGATGAAGAGGACGGCGCATACTACTGCATGCGGGTAGTATGAAGGGGAATTATAGCCACGAATGGTGCCAAAGTAAGACTACAGCTTTGAAAGACTGGTCTAGAGACGCGAATGAGGTTAGGAGGACCTTGTGACAGACAACAACGACGGTACTCCGTTGCCTCTCCAGTTCTACTATAAGTGGCCTTAGCCTCTCTATGACGTCCATATAGGACTCTCCACCAACACCTGGGTATCTACGGACAGTTGACAGCGGGTGAGATGCCATATGGGGGTCTTGGGAACGAAGGAAGACATAAAAGATGGTTGTGGAAAAAGACTGGCAACCTAGAGCCACAGCAAGAGCCAGCGAGGAGATAGTCTTAACGGAAAAGGAGCGGCTCTCAACACATAAGCTTAAAGTTCCACTTACATACCTGTAATTGAGTTTATCGTTCTGTCTGGCTTCATATTGCTCCGGGTACAGCTTCTTGATCTCATCGTAGGTTAGCCCTTCCATATCCCCACCTCCCAGCTCGTTCAGTAAAGGTGTGGTCAAGTGTTCACAGTTAGGGGAGTTATAGTACGAGAGGCACTCCTGTACACGTTGCGCTGTTCCTGTTTAAGAGAAAGCAAAAGGAGGATTAGCGCAGAAGAAGTAGACACATAGTGTTGCGCGATAGGACTTCATAGTAAGGGAACCTAATCGGCAGCTACTAGTGAGAAGACCTGAACTGAGGAAGCTAGACACACGGAAAATGAAGTGGCAGACAGAAGCACGAATGGAACAATAGCTCAATGCGCACATCGAAAATGCTCTAGTTGATGCCGGACTGAAAATAACAAATAACCACGTTGTTTGGCGGCGGAAGGGCCTTAACAAGCTCGACCCACCTCCCCAAACCAATAGCTTCCCTTTATAGGAGGACTCCCTCTGAAGGATGAACTGAGAGATCTGTCTTGCCAATCGGTGGCCCCGGTCTGTAAGGCCCAGATCTAGTCCCAGTACGTTGAACTTCATATTCTCATTCTCACCCGGGCGAACCAGATATATCCGACGAGGGTGGAGATGAATGTTCTGGAGAGACATGAGCCAGTAAGTGGGCCGATGAGGAACGTGACAGTAGGAAAAAAGGAAGCAAGATTAAAAGTGGGAATACGCATGGATGGGTTGAGACAGCCAAGTTTGGAAAACCGTTGTTGAATCTCAAACGACCAGTAGAGCATAGAAAGAACCCGACATACCTGAAGGAAAAACACAACTTGGCTGGCCAAGTAGCCGTCACAACCGCGTGCAGTCACCTTAGCGCCAACCTATGAAGGCAGTTAGAAATGAATGCACGTGAGGCCAGCTGTACAATGGGAGAGTGGCAGTTCTCAGATAGCTAGCGGAAACGAGGAAGAGTTCCGCGGGCCGAGAGCTATAACGCTATAAATTGCGCACACTTTTGGCATAGGCAGAACTTACATTGTAAATTTTTATGTAGCGAACCTTGCCATCTGCTTCCGTATCCTCTAGAGTTTCGTAAATCTAGTAAAGGATGGCACGCAAGGGCAAAGGTTGTCAGCCACGAGCTAGCCAAAACAGGCAAGATAGGACAGCCGATCGGACCTTCTCGTAGGCAGCTACCCTTTGCTTGAAGTCCTGAATGGCTTTTTCCTGATCACGTCCTGAATAATCTGCGTTGGCAGCTTTGCTGCGAGAGACGTTGACTCAGAACGAAGTATTATAGATACTTTCTCTTTCAGACACCTCTTCAACCACCGAGCGTGATGTCAACGGCTGCCAGGTTCAACTCGGACCTTGATCATTCTTCATTCTCGTCTACTCCTCTTTCGCGCACTCCTTCTGCTAACCACTGTCACACATCTTGCACCTGATACGCCTCCTTCATCGACACTATGCGTCTCATCCGTGAGGGTCTGAAGTCTCTATTGTTGCTTCCTGCTTTACCTTCTATAGTTTGACTCTAATATGTCTGGGTCATTGCAGATCGACTCGATAAAAATGACATCCACTGAAGGGACTCCCGCGCACCGCTGAATCACCTTTTCGCTAAAAGAAGTGGTGTGATGGTGTTAGAGATATAGAGAAAGTACCCCAGGAAGAAAGTCTCCATGTGGATGCTCACGAATCAGTGCTAAGCATTAGAATGAGGAAAAGCTGGGACTCACCGCCTGGCCCGAGTAGTATTTGTAGCATCAAAGACAGCCACTTGACCTTCTTCTGCTAACCACTCCAGTAGTTCTATACAGAAGAGAGCAAGGTCAGGAACAATTAGATGAAGCGATAAGGAGCAGTAACGTCAGACAAGGTCTAGGCTGAACAGTCAGAATCTTGAAAGCGCTCCTTATAAGATAAGAAGACCTCCTACCATCTAGAGTATCCATTGCCATTTGTTCCCTAAGCTCCTTACTCTTAACGTTGCTCGGTTCAAAGAACGAAGCATCCTCTCCTGCATGTCCTACTTGCCGCCGTCTCTCCCCAGCGTTGAAGGTCTTCGACTCCACACTTACCCAATTCAAATAGCGAATGATCTTACGGGTTATAAAGCTCTTGCCCCGCGCTGGAAGCCCTACCATGACTAAGACCAGCTTGTCTTGGACTCCCAGGGCTTTCAGGGTGCCGCTATGCGGAGCATTACGGCTTGTCAAGCTGTCAGAACGCCGTTTCTCATCTTTGACACAATGCACCCTTGATATGTGATATGGGCGTGGAGGGCCACTGGAATAAAGCCTCCATGCGATGGCCGTAGCCAGAAAACCGAAAAAGAACTGAGCTACCGCGGCCCGAACGTCCATTGCCATTGATCCTGAACTCTACGTACGTAGCTGTCACTCCAGTATCTTTGTCTCTTTAGGTGGTACGGCTCTGAAGACTTTCGGCCTCTACTCTTCAAGCAAGGAACCGAGACACCACAAGCTTAGATGGCCCCTGTCGGGCTTCTATCAGCAAGGTCCTAGAACGCCCTTCCGAGAGGTCACATTTCCAGATCCGAGGTCTTGAGGCACTTATGCGAGAGATTGACCAACCTTGTGAAGCTTCTGAAGACAGATAGGTCTGCCAAGGTGGAGCTACTTCTGAAGATTTGGCTTTGCAGATTGATGAAGCTGCAGAAAGTCTCAATAACAATAACTCAGGGACCGAGAATATGACGAGATTAGAGGGCACCTATCTCTTATCTCTGTCTCCACAAAGCGCAGGTCTGTTTATCACAGAGAGATATTTTTGACAGAGGTCGTCTTCGCTCTGTCTTTGTAAAAGATATCTCCCCCATCACTCTGTTTCCTCTAGGTTGTCCCTGCCTCTTTATTTTCGCCGTTCGATCACTTTATACATACAATATCGCCAACAATATTTGGATCCCTCGTTCCTAAGGGTGTTATTTTGGGCCAGCAACCCAAAGTTACAAGAGCATCAGTTTTTCTCTATCCAATAGCGTCGTTCCCTACGGGCATCAGTAGAAAACAGAGGGGGCCAATAGAGATTGAACTAAAGGTTAGGCCCTGGAATGATCAGTAGAAAGAGCTGTGCTTCTGGTCGTCATCCTTCCGTTCCATAATTTTCTACTTCAGATTGCTCTAGACATGGCAGTTGTAGGGGTGAGACGCGGAGATCCGTATGCCACCAGGCTTCTTCTGGGGGCCGTGTTCTGGTGCTCAATCCAATCCCACCGCTCTCTTAGGATTTCCCGGAGGTGTGATCTCGCTATTGTCAGTTCGGATACATATCTTATAGCTTACTCAGTCTGATTCTCCACATACGCTCGGAACTTACGAAATGCAGCGCCAGCTTGTCCCTTATGCGTGAGAAAAAAAGTAAGCCCGTACGTAGTAGGAGTCGGACTGCAGAGAGGTGAGGACCTCACCGCTATCGGCAAGGAAGATGTCAAGATGGTGTTAGGGACAGATGACAATATCTCCCCCTGAACAAGGATGTTCTCGATGTACCTGGATTCCACGACGTATACCTCTTCTAAGTGAAGAAGCTGATTACAAGAAGGAAGGCACAAGGTGTGGCACCGGCTGCTAGAAGTGGCTCAAGAGTCTACTACTGAGCATCGGCTCTACGGACTCCAAGGGCAAGAAGTCCGGGTGGCCTAAGGTCCAGGGCAGGAGCAAGGAGGTTGCAGTAACCACAACAGCCAGTAGTGGCTCGGGTGTAACCCTTCAAGAGTGGCACATCCGTCTACTAGGCCTTCGGCAGTACGAAGTGGTCAAGAAGCTATTCAAAGACTTGAACATCCTTCTAACATAGAGCGGTGATGAGGTCCAACGCTGCAAGACCTGCCTTATAAAGAAGCTAATCACGCAGCCGAGATCAAAAGGTCCAGCGGCGGGCTTCGACGAAGACAAGACGCCTACCGGGGAGCGGTACATTCAGAGCTTCATCAATTAATAACGCTCTTGATCCTTTTGAGTCTACCTGCTCAAGCATAGCAGAGAGCTGGCGCTGCACTCGTGAGTTCTGAGCCTATGTGGAGAAACAGACGGGGAAAGCGATAAGAGTATTCGAACTGACAATGGCGGAGAGCAGACCTCGTCTGAGTTCTAAAGAGCGGTGGGATTGAGCGCCAGAAGACGGCACCCAGCAGGATCCCCAAGGAAATGGTGTGGCTGAGCCCTTCAATTGGACGATACTGGGAAATGCCCGCTGCACGCTAAGGCAAGCAGGGCTAGCAGACACGTATTGGAGTGACGCAGTGCGAACAGCTGTCTACTTACCAGCTCAGCAACACTACTAGTTGCTGGCATGGCAGAGCGAGCCCCTACTACAACCTACGAACAACTCTGGAAGGCACGGAACAAAGAAGCCACGTTAGCACTTCCTAGTCCCTTTGGCTGTGCAACATACGCCTAATAACCCTGACCATAGCTGTTGTCGCCCTGGCTGCACAATTTCTACATGGTCATCGCCTCTTCTCCTCGTTTGGATGCTTGCCGCAGCCGATGACCGCAGCCGATTGTCATCGGCGAAAGAAGAGAGGTTTACGCTTGAAACAGTAGTAGAGAGTGGAGGAAAGAGATCGAAACGACACACCATCCAGAAGGAAACTTACCTGTTATTGAAGGAATTGAAAAGAAATGTTTCCCTCAAATAAAAGCATAACGCAACAGAAATTTAACAAGGAGATTTATAGTTTCTTTGTTTCGATCGGAATCCCTCACACTCTTCCCGCACCAACCAAAGTCATACAGTGTACGGGAAGGCAGAGGCACGGCAAGACTATCAGGGATAGGTCCACATTATCTTTCCATAACAACTATGACTTGTATTCTGATAGCTACAGTAATAACTGGAGTTTGTGCCATTCTGGCTCGAACATGGCCCATCTCCAAAGTTGCGTTATCCGTAATCTGACTACCCTCGCGCAAGGAGCGGCGATGTCGGTGGTGGTGCGGAGTCTTCAGTCTTCAGAGCAATGTTTCTGCCATCCTCGTCCATGAGGCAGCCGCAGACATCTTCCAAGGCAAGTTTAGCTGGCGTGAAGGGACAATCGAGCACACAGAGGCTGCTGAGCGCCTCCTTGCCACAGTTGACATCACATAGCGAAAAGACATAAGCTGGACAAGATGGGAGCTGCAGAGAATTCAAAGACGAAGGGTGACAAGAAGGTGATCAAGGGCTCTGACATCGCACCAGAAGCGTTTCAGGCCCCTGCTCCTGAAAAGCAGGATGACCTGAACTATGATCTTGGGAACCTAGCGGCATTCGACGAGCATCCTGTGGATCTCTCCAGGCTTGGTTCAAATCCTAAGCAATATTTGCTTGAGACGGCCACTGAGAATGCGCAACTCCTGATCAACAAAATATTCGCCCTTCCCGTAGAAAAGACTGATGTTGGCCCCATTGTAAGTTAGAGAACATCTCCTTGTCTCAGGCTTACTCTAACAGCGTCGTATATATCAGGCCACCCTGCCCCCTGACACCACGCCTATTCCTAGGGCTAGGCCACTACCGAAGCCAAAGGTTGAGACGCGATGGGAAAAGTTTGCTCGTGAGAAGGGCATCAAGAAACGCAAGAAGAGTCGCATGGTCTACGATGAACAGGCGGGAGAATACAAAGCGGCGTGGGGCTACAAGGTACTTTTTGAGTTTCAAGCTCCCTAAAAGCATCCTCCACATTAGCTCCAGACGCTTCTTAGATCTTACGTCTTCTGGGGCTATTTTTTGACATTTATTACTAGGCTTGTGGGCACGATATTGGACTGCGTCCTAGCCCTTCTGACCCTGGCGCACCTATGTCAAGGACTGATGTGATCTCTTCCTCCTTTGCTTTCCTCTTGGGTTTTACGGGCATGGAAACTTATGTCATGCTTCTCTTTCGACTACGCTTACCGCCTTCACTCCATTACTTCTTAACAGAGGGCCAATGATGACTCTCAAGACTGGGCAATGGAAGTCAAGCAGGGGTCAGATCCTAATGCTGACCCATGGACAGAGCGAAAGCAGGCGAAGGCGGGAAGAGTTGCAAAGAATCTTAGGCAAAGGGCAAATAATCTTGCACAAGGGAGAGGGCGTCCTGGCACTCTCCCTACTGGAATCCCACTTGACCTTGTTCAAGAGGGTGGTAAGAGAGGCAAGTCCGGAACGAAGAGAACCCTTGAAGCCGTCCAAACATCTACTGCTTCAATGGGGAAGTTTGATGAGCACAGACCTGGAGAAGGCGAAAGAAAGAAACGCGGAAAGCGAAGAAAGTTCGAGGCTGTCGTCGGGCATGAGGACAAGGAGAAAGCGCGGTACGACACTGTCATGAATCAGATCCTCTCGAAGGATAGCAGGAAGAGCTCCAATGAGGTGAATGTTCACGCTCCAGATGCTGAATCAAAGAAAAGGAAAAAGGTAGGAACCTGTTCTCTGTCTGGTGTTCAAATATCGTTTTGTTTAAGATGGTCCCACGCGGATTTTATCACCATTGCTATCACTGTTCCTCAACTCGCCCACACGTCGTTTGTTACTAGCGCAATGTTCTTTTGCCGAAGCTAACTTGGTACTGATTACTTCACAGGGTAAGGGATCGGGTCGTGGAGTGGCAAAGAAAGTATCCAGAAGCGCCAAGAAGGGCGCAAAAAAGTGAAAGCAAAAGTCTCCTAGCTAGATCTCATTTATCTCTTCTCTTTTCCTCTTTCTAAAAGTCTCTCTCCTCTGTAACATAAACCCAGTCAATTATATACTGGTTTGAGAACACTGCCCGGCAGCTGTGGTCAAAATTTGAGGCGGCGAGTGACAAGAGAGCCATGCCCAACTCGAGCCTGACAAAGCCTCTAAAGCAGCGCTCGTCCCATCATTCCAGAGAGAATGGTAATAATGAAGGTGGAGACGAGGTTCACCTTTGTCCAGAGAGAGCGGATGGTGAGTTGGACAACCTCAGCAGTGGTGGAGGAGGAAGTTTAGACGTGGGGTAAGGAAAAAGGAAAGGCTCGGAGTAGAAGCTAAAGTGCCAAGCAGAAAAGAACAGGATTGAGGACGCAGGAGAAAGGCTGCTACCTGTTCGTTAGTGAGGAGGTCTGCCCCTGATATAAGAATCAGCTGCCGGTTTTTCCTCAGTTCCGCTTCTGTGGGCTTAGACACAACGATCTTCCTATTCTTGTCGTAAAAAGTGGCCTGAGCGATGTTGGAAGTCAGACACGGGTCAATTTGCAGCCACTTAGGACTGCACACTGTGTACCTAGAAAAGTCAATTGCTCTATGGTCTTGGGGCCTTAAACGGCAGCGACGGCTTTGCTCCATTCTCCCAAAACTACCTCTCCCTTGCCATCCTAAACTCTGTGTAGCTTGCTCTCTCGCATCAACTATACCTGGAATACTGATCCGATAAAGGAGTCCAGACAAGAGCCCCAGAAGCCTGCCATCATTCCCAACAGGATCAAGTTTGGTTGTAGAGTTGTCGCCGCGCTTCCCTTATTCGTCTCGTCGCTGACGAAGAGGCCCATAAAGAAGAAGACAAGACCGATTAAGGTGCCTCCAGCAGTGGCGGCAACGGTACCCGCTAGCGTCACTCCTCCATTTGTCCCTCGGGGGACTCTCCTTTTTCTCCCTAAGGGTAAGGACGTGATGAGGTAGGGATCCTCCTCAGAGAGAACGCCTAGCTCCGAGGCCCAAGTATCTCCACTGCAGCAGGCATAATGGCCTAGATATGCGCAAGCGAGGAAGCTTTGAAATGGGCGTACGGAGAAGTCTATAGGTCTCTCGTCCCCGATATATAGCTGTATCAAGGCAATGAAGGTAGCTATCACGCTGCAACATAGCACCTGCAATGAGACAACATGTAACTCAATAGTCTGGCCATAGCCAAATGACAGGATGAATAAAATGCTTCAGGGGAAGACACTATTAGGTTAAAAAGGCACAGCCCTTGTTATTGAACTTGACCAACATAAGACGTGAGGCATAGTGCTTCAGACTCGAGAGATGAACGCAAACGGAAGAAAGAGAGGAGAGCCAGCCAAGCAGTAGGCACAGAAAGCAAGACGAGTGATAAGGCGAGGGAGACGCAGCAATGGAGAGAGCCTGCAAAACCTACTGTCCAACCACTGCTTTATTAGACCTCACCAACGCCGCAAACTCGTCTATACTGACCTGCGAAAGCCCTCTTTCCGTTCCGGACGCATACTCGTCGGTTATCCTTGTCTTCTTTTCCAGGTCAACTTTAGTCAGCTTGGTCCCAGCATAATAGAACGCGATAAGCGTGACGCCTGAGAGAGAAGAAGCCTTAGGACGAAGCACTATTATCTTTGGCCTTTAGCGGTTATGACAAGATTGCTCTCATACACCATTGGTAAGGATGTCGAGAAGGCTGTTGGTTAGAAGGGTCACAAGTCCTTACCATATCGCATAGAAGCAGAGAAAGCAATGAGCCCCGTCAAGAACGCAGCGATGGCTCCGCGACCATCCAAGCTCTGTTTGTTGAAGCCTCTGGCTGCTAACACCGCCGCAAGAACGATGGCAATCGGAACTCTGGCTGACAAAGACATTTTCTTCCGCCTTCCTCTTTGTTGCTGTTCCAACAGCCCTTGAGCTGAAGATAACTTTTCGGAGCCAAAGAGCTCTAGAGTTGGCAGCCCTCACTGCGGCTCGGCAGATGGCTAGTGCACTCGCAATGCCCATGTAACCTGCAGGCTCAGCAGCTTTCCAGCTCTCGTGCAGTGGGACATCGTTCCACCTGCTTCTGAAGTGGTGTTTGCAGTCTGCAGATGGGTCTTCAGCTGGGTCTTCACCACATACCCGAATCATATCCTGTTATATTCGGTAAGTCTGATAATGAATAGATGGGCCAATACCTCAGAGCGTCTGGAATAAGGCACCTACGGATTCCTGACGTCGTCGTCTTCACGGTTTGGGGCGTGATGTAAAGGAGTAAAGGTGATTAGGACGGATCTTCTGCTTCATAACAACTGCTTCAGACAGCATGCAGATGCCAGAGCAGATCTTCAGACATGAAAGCTCTTCGTTTGCCACCGTCTTCTTTGAAGAAAAGTTGGCGGCATACGAGGTTGTGGAAGACTCTCAAGCAACGATCTTGACCTCGTAGGAGCTTCACAGGCGTTGGTTCTAAAGTTATCTTTGAGCAGCACGCGCTGTCCTGGTCGCGGGGTTGATAAGCTTTTGGGAGGGCTCCTTCTCTTGTCTCTCTCGTTGTTAGAGGATCGTGGCCGGCAGCTTTCTACCGTCTTGGCTAGTCTAGAGAGCTTCAAGCTTGAACATAAAGATGTCCATGTATCTCAGGGTCAAAAGGAAGAATCAGACCGTCTTCTTGCACTGCGAGCCTACTGACACTTTTGCGGCTTTAAAGGAAAAGCTAAAGTCTGTCGTAGATAGAAGTGCCACCGATATCAAGCTACTCCACACCGATAAGGTCACAGCCGCTTCTGCCTATCTGCGTACATTTCCAGTAACCCTACCTGGTTTACACCTAGCTACGGCCTCTTCTGCCACAATCAGGCCCGCAGCTCTGCATCTCTATCCTCTCCTTCTCTCGAAGACACCAACAGTTCCTTTCCACCGCCAAACTGGTACTACTTCATACTTACCAAATCGCGTTTCCCCTGTATGTATGCAGACGCGAGAGCTTCAAGATCCCGCTTCAGTTCAGGATTTTGAATTGGAAACTGACGCCATCATCTTCATGGTGCTTCGTCTAGATGGTAAGCTATTGCCCCTTCGGAAGAGACACTCGCGTGCACCGCGAACACAAGGGGGAAGTGATGAGCAGGCAAAGGAGTGATTATGAGTAAAGAAAGCTATGCGTTTGGACGCGGGGATGAGTGCAGACGGAGAGCGATAAAACAAAAAGAAGGGAAGGGTCAAACATGCGCAAAGTTCAGCGAGGCAACGTGGAACGGTGATTGAGTGACGAATGGGGTCAAAGATATGTCTATGCGAGGAGAAAGACGGCGGCAACGGACATTGAAATCTGTCACTATAGACGAATTGACCTGTATCCCATAGGTACGGACAAGTTTGAAGAGATCGAAATATCTGAGTCCTCCAACAAGGAAGAACCAAGCCATTGAACGGACCATGGCCGACATCATACCAGCTTCCAAGATCCTTCCTCGTTGACGCGCTGAAGCAAACTAGCTTCTTTCATTCAGGGAAGCCCGAGGAAACTCCTAGTGCGGAACCAGCATTCCGTCATATATGCTCTCCTCTTTCCCCTCTGCCTCGCTACCAGCCCGAAACTGAACTCATAAGCGACCCCACTTGCCGAATGCTGGCTAGGACTTTTCGATATATTATATAATCAACTTCTAGCCTTGTTTCCATTCTGAAGTGTGTAATACTGACAGACTCTTCGTCTTCTATTTTGGCGCCGCCAACATGCTCTCAAGCGAAGTCTTCAGCTGTTCGTTGGTCTTCTTCAGAAAGTCTACCTCGTCCTGATGCTTTTTCTCGTCCTGCTCTCTTCGTGAGGCTTCTCTCTGAAGAATTCCTCCATGTCGCGATTGAAGCTCTTCAGATTGGCGCTCCAGATCAGAAATCTCAGCTTCCAGTTGCGTGATCTGTAGAGACATTAGAGAGAGATGTGCCATCGTGAAACCAAGCACTCAAAGAAAGCAAGGTGGACGACCGCGAAAGGGGGCGGTGCCCAGGTAAGATAGGGAGTACTAGTGCTAGCTAGGCGCAGCCCATAAGCATCAGTCGCAGAGGAAGGACAGCGAGGCGGGAGAAGGAAGGCTAGTTGGGAGCTCGGACCTTAGACTGCATCTCGGCCTTCTTCTGCTCAGTGAGAATGGCCTTCCTCATGCCAAAAGCGATGCTGCTCTCATAGAGCGTCTGATACGCACTTATGGCCATGCGTATTTCATCCCTGACCCGGAGTACCAGCAGGCCGCGTTCCGCGCACTCAATCGTGATGTGACGGATCAGCTCGTCTAGTAGTAGTCAAAAAGGGAGGAGAAGATAGATTTAAGGCTGAGATCAATGAGGAGGCTAGGAACCTGTTTTCAAAACAGGGCAAACGAAGACGAGAGAGCAGATGGTGCCTTGCCACAAGACAGCGAGAAGCAAGCGGTAGAAAGGGTACGATGTCGGCACAGTGAGAGATTGGAGAACCAACGAGTAGTAGAGAAGAATCCCACAGAGCCGCAATATCGGCTGAATTATGTTTTCTTCACTTCATGGGGGACTAAGTGTCCACGATGAGTGATGGCACGAAGCCGTCGGTCGAGCAATATCAAAAAAAGACACTAAATGTGGGAAGAGGTCCTTGGTGCGGGACGGCCCCTGAGAGTGCGATGGAATCTCTATGGACAAGAACAGAGATAAGAAGCTAACGTGAACTACGTGGCATTTGCATACCAAAACACTGAGTGTACAGCTCCTCTCGGATTGGACAGATGCCTGTCTCTCTCGCCTGTCTCTGTTGAAGTTTCAGATCCAGTTGCTCCTGGATGAACATAGTGAGACAAAGAACCGTTAACCGAGAGAATTAGGGGTCATGATAGGCCGGCCAAGAGGCTGCAAACCTTGTGGACTGTAGAGACGAGACAAGGACCAGCTCGAGCTCACCTGCAACGTGATGACATCAAGGCGCGTAGCCGGTGTGCTAGAGACATATTGTACCCATAGCTGGCCGTCCTCTGTCCATTCCCTGGCCAAAAATGTGAGTATGTAACCGAGCAAGTTGGAGAGACCGCATGTGCCGGAAGGCAACAGATGGAGGAGGATGGAGTCAAAGCCATGTGCAGGGCCTTTGGAACTAGGCACAGTGGGAGCCTGAGACAAGCAGCAAGAGAAGGACAGACAGACAGAAAGAAAGAAAGAAAAGGAGGTGGGAGAAACCTCGCCTGCTCACGAGCGGCTTTTTGAAAATAGCTACAAGTTAAAGGTCTTGAGACGATGTCGATGACATGAGGAGAAGGCTAATCCTGCAAGTGCTTGCGTCCACACATCCACCGCCTTCCTTTTCAGTTCAGTGCAATCTTTGCACCACTTTTTTTCCCTCCTTTGTCCTTACCTTGGCGGCAGTATCGAGTTGAGGATGTCCTCTGTCTGGGAATGCTCCTTGTCAAGCCCTGCCTTCTTCTTCTTCACCTGCTTCTCGCTCGTTGTGCTGACAAGCTTAGGGTGGTCATATTTGACCAGAGAAGCGCTAGGGGGAATCATTTCTGCTGCGCTCTTCTCCCCTTCTACTGTGCTACTTAAACCTCACTGTACCCAGCAGTCCTCTAGGTCCGACTCCTGCTTTCTCTTTGCTCTTCAGGAGGTCTAAGCTTTCTTTATAGACATAGATGGTGTAAGCAGCCGCTGTCTCAGGTAGATGACTACGGTTTTGGTCAAGTTCAAGAGTATCACTGGTAAGGAGCTCTGTTTGTGGGCTTCAGCGGCTAAACTCACTAGGAGAGGTCCTTGAACAAGCTGATCATCGATCAATTTTGCGCTTCCTCGTCTTCGTCAGTGCACTTCGAGGTCCGAAGTCTGACTTATCTTTCGCCTACGTTGAGCTGTCCGTCGTCATTTGGTGCCACACTCGCTTCCTCTGTCTCTTTCCCTTTCTCAGCACGCTTGGCTCTGCCCTGCTGCCACCTTAGAGCCGCTGGGCCGAGGCTGTAACGTCCAATACTAAAGACACCAAGTAGTACTGGGGT
>FLMG01001656.1:0-33939 GCA_900088475.1 Hyphochytrium catenoides
GCACCACGAAGGACTCCTAATAACACGTCAGTGGAGCTATGAGGCTTAACTAGGTAGTGGATAGAACCCCTAATAATAACAAGTCATCAGAAGAAAGCTTTCTGTCCGCACCGAACGAAGGAAACTGGAGAGACAGTCGGCAACAAGAGGGAGACGGACCCTGTATAAGCATTATTTCTGTCATCATTACGACCGGCATAGTAGGAAAGAGGAGTGAGTGTAACCGTGAAGTTAGGCTGTCTCTCATCGTGCTTGTCGTTAGTAGGCACTCCAGCCTGCCGGGTTGGCGAGCATTCTTCACCCAAAGTCCACCTTGTAGAGAGAGCCAATACATGGATACGACCTATATAATAACCTGATGAGGTTGAAGACCCCAGCAAGCAAGCTACCGCAGCCACAACGGTTTTATTAGTAGTATTGTCCACGAGGGTAATTGCCCCACTACGAGTTCATCTAATGAGCATGTAAAAAAAACTATCAGGATGCTGCAACTTTCTAGTTTCTTCAGAGATTCGAACACCCTTTGTAATCACTTTGTCTGGGCGAGCAAGCCGCTTGTACCACTCGACCAGGAACTACTCTGCCGTTTCCTGGTCAAGAGGTCCGTTTGGGGTGGCCATGTGGTGGCATGATCTATCGTCGGTATTCAAAAGGGCACAAGAGTTCAACAACACGATGGCCAAAAAGGAGGTAAAGATGGCGACTACGTAATAACTGGCGAATCTGTCACGAATTCTTTTGCTCTTTTGGCTTCTTTTCTATTGCTCAAATTCTCCCATGGAACCTTGAAGGTAGTGGCTCTTCTTTAGAGACCTGCTGTTGACTGCTGTACACTGTAGTAGAACTACTACTTCTAAATTTGCCAACCTGACTCACAATGATGATCCTGTACCTCATCTTCTCATTGTTTATCTTATATTGTGTGCCCTGTGGTCGACTCTCAGGATTGGGGCCCACGTTCAACCTCAACCTCAGCAGTGACAAACAGCTAATGCGACAAGCAAAGCTTGGTGGCTGTCCAGTCTTCCCTAAATATAATGTTGATGGATCGTCTTCTTAGCTCCCAAAGCTTATCTTCTTCAACTTACTAGGGCCAATTAGGTGTCGTCTTTTGTCTTCTTCCTTCTGAAGAAGTTCTTCTTCCAAGTAATAAGAGACCAAGGGTGAATTTCCTGACCTGAATGCATGATAGTGCTGGTGGTTTCGTTCATTATTAATGACAGCACCTTGATCCACCACGGTCTCTTCTTCTCCTTCTGACGTCTGCCCGAGAACTTCATGGTCCTGAAGAGGTTGAGAGTTATTAGAAGCCTTTTAGGGGTCTTCCCAAGCAGGATGCGGGAGGGAGATGTTAGAATCTAGTAGATGAGACAGATACTCGAAACCTAACTAAAGGTAGAACTGCTCACCATACCTCGGCCCTTGGATGTGCTCCTGGATGGGAGAAACTGTACCTATCCAAAGCAGAGAGGGCCCAGAGTATTGTACGTTGCACTCCTTCGCTACAGCATCATAGCCCATGGCAGACAAGAAGACAGCAATCACATCGCGGTTTCCCTGGGCGGTAGGTTCCACTGGGCCTATGATTGGTGGGGCGCTGCGTGGAGCGAAATCGAAGAATGGGGGTTGGCTATAGATTTGTCTATCTGTAAGAGACGAGGAGAAAATAAGCAAGTCTGATGAGACTTATAATACGAAGAGTCCGACGAAAAGAGTTTCAGCTTAGTGTCTAGAAGGATCTTTTTAACATCATTCTTTGATCTCCACTTCCTTTCACATAACCGATCGTGTCCAGACAGAAGGCAAGCCGAGCCTCCTTTGGAAAGAAAGGGTAACTGGAGATAGTGGGAGAAAGCGTGAGGCAGAGGTGAAAGTTGTTGAGCTATTATTGATGAGGGGATGTTACTCTGTAAGGAGAAGAAGCGCGGCAGTCACGTCGTTCGGTTCTTCTTCAGCCTTAACACTTAGCCAGCAAGCTATCAGAACACAGCTGTCGGGGAAAGATTGGAGGCATACACTACTAACCGATCGCAGGTTTAGAGCTGCGAGCTAGAGACTTGGCTAATATCAAATGGAGAGTGAGTATGCCTGCAACCGTAGATCAATAAACCTTTATGAGTGAGCTTATTGACCTCGGAGTGGCGGGCTTCCACTTAGATGCCAGCAAGTACGTACCGCCAGAAGACCAGTTCTCCATCAAGAGAAAGCTCAAGAACCCCGACATCTGTTGGATTCAGGAGGCGTTTCAGGGGATAGCGGAGTTTGATCAATCCATTAAGTACGTAGCAAATGGAGTGGTGCAGGAACTTCGTTATGCAGAAGAGTTTAAAGGCCATCATCATTGATCTTCCGAAAGAGTGACGGCCAAACATTAGCTTGTATTAGTAACTATGGAGGTGTCTGCAGCGCTTTCTGAAGGGCGAGAAATAGGACCCTGAACCATAGAAAGAAGACCAGTTACTCTGTCTCACAAATGTTGTTTCTTCTTACCTGGCCATACGACACGCCCCCCTCGCCCTCCTGCCATTCCGGCTACGACTTTCTTGATAGCGACTCTGCGCGTGATCCAGCAAACGAAAGGTCGATTCGGAAGTGCTTCGGGGGTAACTGGCAGTGCCAGCATTTCCGTAATGCCGCTCATTCTTGGAATTCCCTCTCCCCGAGCATGCCTTGATGATACAACGCCCTTGCAGATGAAGAACCTTCGCAATCTTTGGTTCCATTAAGCGATGTGATTAAAACAATAGTGAAAACGAGGAGACGACGGAGGCATTTGCTCTTTGTCATGGCGGCCGGAGAAACGCAACGGGAGAAGTGGCTTTTTGCACGAAGCCTATAAGACCAACTACGTCGAGGCACTTCATGGCCAGACAGTACATCATCTAGTACTGAGGGGGAGAAGAGTAGCAATGGCCACAGAATCAACTTTCTTAGTGAGTTTGTTACTCTGCAAGAAGCATATAGAGTTAGTTAATATCAAGTGAGGGAAGATCGTTAGCCGACCAGCGAAATGCTAGTGGGCCACGATTCCTTCCGTTAATTTTCTTACTCTAATCGCCTCTTCTATGATGCTCTTCTTACTTCTTCTTACACCTTGTTGCTATTGGCTGCGGCCACAGCAGCAGAGTCAAGAGACTCGCGTACGAGGGTGATCTGGTTTGCTTGGAACTCATCTTTGACGAAGAGAGCGGCTCCAGTAGCCAGAGTCCATGAAATGGCGCACATGAGGAAGAGATACTTAGAAGCACCAGCCTCCTGAAGAGAAGAGTTGGTGACGATGACAATAACTTGGGGAATAACGATGAAGAGGTTGAGCACTCCGAATTGGACACCAATGTCGTGCTCCATATTGGACTCAGAACGCTGGTCGCCACCAATAAGAGCAAATGGGAAGGCGTTGATGGCACTCTGAGGTACAGCGATGAAAGACATAGTAATGCAAGCCAATGTAGGCTTTCCGGTAGCAGAGGACAAGTTGATATACATAAGAACAGCTCCAACAGCAAGCATAGCAGAATAGATGAACTTAATGCGCCTCAAAAGACATGCATGACCAGAGCCATAGCGAGACCGAGAAACGATCTGGAGTCCATTCGAAACAAGGTCAATACGGTCGTTGCTCTCATAACCGTCAAGGTTACCCTTCAGCTTGCCAGGTTTTTCCAAGTCCGGTACTGGACTATAGACAAGTTCAGCCCACCAGGTAGATTTGAATGTCCACAAGCAGAAGAGAGAGAACCAAGAGAAGAACTGAACAACAGCAACGCGCTGGAGGCCGACGGGCATGTGTCTGACAGCACCGAAGACAGTGGTGAACGGCCCGCATAAGGTTGGGTTTCGCCAAAACTCAGGGCGGATGAACTGCTCCTCCATAGCGAGGAAGCAGGAGAAAGATAAGAGGACAAAGTTGATACCAAGCGCAATGGAGATGACTTCAAACACCTTGTTTGGTTTATCATCGCCAAACGGAAGCATTACTGCGGAGGCAAGCAGACCACCTAGGCCCTGAAAGCCCACAGCGAGTAACTGGCCTACACTTTGCTGCTTGGTTGAGCTCAGATCGGAAATCAGCGCTCTCACAGGCGTTCGCAGAACGTTGATTGTGGCATCCATACCGATAAACATGATAAGGGCAAAGACCTGGGCTGCGGTACCGGAGAAAATGTGGCCTGCAGCGCCAAAGAGGAAGGCGCAGATAGTCAATGAGAGAAGGCCACCCATCATAAAGGGACGACGACGACCGAACCTGCTCTCACATCTATCAGATGCTGCACCAACAAGTGGTGCTACAAAGAAACCCGTAATGGGTCCCCAGATCCATGTCAAAGATGCAAGGCCAGCAGACATGCCAAGACCCTTCTCCATGTACGGCTGCGTGACGGAGAAGTTGGTCCCCCACAGCATTTGAATACCAATCCATGCTGAGGCCACGGCAGCTAACCTCCAGAGAGGATAGTCCACTTCCTCTTGTTCGCCGTTAGGCTTCTCGCGTTGTTCCAGGTAGGCGGTGGTTGGAGCCATTGTAGCTACTCTGAAAAGTGTGGCGCAGTCGGAAGCAGCCTGGAGGCTTCTTACTTTGGTGAGGCTTGTGGTGTAGCCGAGAGGTTTGACTGTGAGACTGTTGAGACAAGTGGCATCACCCGCCTCACGGCTAGCCAGCAGTGATGGAACAGTATAAGAAGGTAAGGACCCATCCATAGCAGCTAGCGGCAGGGAAGGAGTGAGATACGTCATCACGGCCAAGACTCTGGATATGGGAGCATCATCTCTTAAGGTTATATTGTAGTCCATTAATACTCGGAGGAAGGCTTTAGCAAGAAGTGCCGGTCGGGGAAACGCAGGACCACTTCGGGAGCCATCCCTGGTCGTAATGAAGAAAAATCAGGCGATCATGATGGAAGGGAAGAAAGAACAGCTCTGCTGTAGTGGTGGTCAGTGGTCATCTCATGTCCTTGAACCACCACAAAAATCATGATGAAGAGTGGTGATAATGACCATCGTTGGGTGGTGGTAAAAAGTTAACACTCTCTGAAGTAAGATTTGTGTCCAATGCTGGTTGCCCTTCGCACACCAGAGAACAATCCGAGGAGCTATACTTCAACTAGAAACAGAGAGAGTGACCAAAGGCCACTAGACCTTGAAGATAAAGAACAGGAGAAGAAGAGAAAATAAGTAGGAGATAGACGAAGATTACTACGAAGGAATTGCCCATGGGAGAAGGCCCAGGTCGGTCCCTCCTCGCTGGTGGTGCCACTTATTTTTTATCATGCAAGTGAAACAGACGAGGTGACACTTAACTGCTTGAGGTCTAGACAAGAGGAGTGTTGTGAGTACCTTGAAGAAAGAAAATTCGGAGTTGATAGAGGAGACAAAGGGCAGCGCTAGAGAGAGGAGTAAGATAATCATGAGTTGATGCTCTATACTTTTAGCTCATAATTATAATAGGATGAGGGCCAGCAGGGAACACACCGATCGGACCTTCACTCTGTGCCGCGAGTAGGGATGGCGACTACGCACTACTGCCACCTCCCACTACTCCACATTGTCTAGCACTTCATACAGCAATCCGCGCATACTTTCCTTTAGGACAAGAAGAGAAGAGCGGCGAGTGGCCAGCTTTGCACGGCATCCGGCCCTGCAAGGCCGCATCCTACCCCCTTCCCAAGCCCCTCCCTTCCTACCCAGTCTCTTGACCCGCTAATCAGAAAGGCTTCTTCGGCTGGCTGGGTTGCTGGTGTATGTAGAGCGCATTTTGGACTATTCTCTCAAGTATCCACACTGCTGCTGGTTGTGAAGGATATATTTTTTTGTGTTTACTGCTGGGTGGGTGTCGTACGGGTCCAATAATGAATGTGAAGCCTACTGTCTGATAGCAGATGAGAACACACCCTCCCCTCTGCAGTCTCTGGGGTGACTGCTGATAATGGCAAACAACTTTGATCCTGATGGTGCTAGGTTCTGGGGCTTGGAGCTGGCTGCTGTCCGGACAACTAATAAAAGGAACATAAGCAGAGTTCTGGACAGTCAGAAGGTGAAAAACAGGGTGTCATCGCCACATGAAGTCAGCACCGTGCCTCCGTTCTTGAAGATGAGGTACTCAAAAATTTCTATAAATAACAGGAGGAGGAAGAAGCAACTTCAAGCGCCTTTCTTATCGCTTCCCCGCTGAGCAAGAGGAAATAATAGCTCCGCACTAACCTCAAGTTGGAACGACAATGCCCGAGGAAGAACTTCCGATCTACGATAATCATACCTACTCTAATATTATAACTCTTTCTTGTCAATCATCAAATAGCCACGACGTCATCACAGCACTATCGCGAGAATCACCTTCTCCTCAGACCCAGACAAAAGCGAGTCATCACAACCTCCAGTCGGCATTGGCGGACTCGGAGCAGCAAGACGACAAAAGAACGGTACATGCTCCAACAAGTGGAAACAACAATGACCGCGAAAGGCACGCTGTCACATCATCTAACCTTTCTACGCCATCATCCACCACGCCGCCTTACCTTCTTGTTACTATAGCCATGAGTGTTGGCGTCTCTCAGCCTCAATTAGAAAATATTTCTATGGATCATAGGAATCTTTGTCCGTTTATATTAGGGTACAATCACACTGCCAGTTAAGAGGTCCTAGTACTTATATTGGGAAAGACTTTTTCCTCTGCTTGCATGATATGTAATGAGAGGAAACTCGCGAACAGAAGCTGATAAATTTCGCCCAGCGAAGGTTCACTTCCTCGCGTTACTTTTTTCTCACGTCTACTAGAATCCAATACATTCTCGTGACTGGCTCATCTTTCTCTTTCTTGATCTCAACTAGATCATATTAGTTATAAACGCGCGTTCTAAGACACTCATGGAAGGTCTCTTTCTGACTCGTTGAGCTCTATTGTTTGGAAAGCAGCAATGAGGGCCAACAACTCACAGTTGCTGCTTCCGCATAATTCTGCAACAGCTGAGGGCGAACGCGACAACCGTCAGTCGCTCCTTCGCCGACGGAGGTTGTAGTGTTTGGAGTCTGCCGTCATAACTTCCTGGTTGACGCCGTCCTTCTCTCTCCTACGCTAATGGCACGCACAGAGGAAGTCTAAGAAAGAACCATCCCGCTAACGCGATTAGATGAGTACATATAGCTTGAATACTGTGAAGAAGTAACATACAGATTAACGCCCGGGAAGCGGGGCAATGGCTCATCCTTTGCTATGCAAAACGTCATGCAACAAAATTCTGAACTATTACTATCAGCTAAATATCCAAAGGAGTGTCATGAAGAGCTTGTGCGTGGACGAGTCTTACAAATAAGGGACATGACTCTTGGCTTGATGGCAACATTTTTAACCCCTCAATTGAACGATGGAAATTTTAAAGAGGAAGAGCCTGCTGGGCGGCGGTGGAGGTCATCGTGTCATCGCACACCTCGCAGATGCCCAATGAACAAGCTGGGAAAGAAAGTCGATTTTAGCAGTCTGGGAAGCTGTAGTTACTGTAGTGCTCAAGCCTAACAAGCGCTGCTGGGCTCTAGTAATCGACTCTAATCTAGGGCAGCGTGGTGTGCCTAGGCCTACCTTTGATCAAAATTTGACTGCTTGGTTGGAGAGACTAGATGAAACTGCTAACAGCACAATCTGTCTTCGTCTGGACTCTCATCTCTTCCGCCAGATAGCACCAGGAACGTCCTCCGCTGCAGAAGTATAGGATAATACCCTAGCTATCTAAACTATTTTACCCAGCGGTCTTAGAGATCCCGAGGCTAAATCGTGAGGTTGATATCTACATCCTCCATGGAGGGAGAGCGGGGTCACAGACTTCTGCGACCGCCGCATAGACAAGAGGATGTGCAAGCAGCTTGCCACTCTCGGAGCGAAGGCAGATCCTTTCCACGTTTATGTTATGGTCCTAACCATCAAGATTCCCGAGCGCTACATAGCTATAGCAATCCAGATCAGCACTGATTGGTCACAACTCGACCCTGATTTGCTGATGGGCATGCTGAAGGACTGAGCAAAGGGTAGAACAACAGAACAAATCTGTCCTCGCGTTATTAGAATCTCTACTGAAGCAAAACTCTTATTTGCGGAGGAAAGGGATCAGCAGCCATCCTACTCTCTGGTGTCGCGGGTACTATCAGTGTTACGGCACTAGCGAAGGGGACATTTCTTCGGTCTGCCAGTGTCGATGGCAAGGCAGCACCTTTGATAATTAGGGATGTCCTTTACCTCCATAATGCCTCCCACAACCCGACCTTTGCATCAGGGTGTATGGACTCTACGGCCGAGCTACTACCAGAGCCCTAAGATGGCCCAATGTCCGAGGAGGTTCTCTGTGTAGCAGAAGTCACAACGGAGTATATGAGGTAAATGGCACAACGATAGTACTGTCAATGAAGGTGCGACCTTGAACTCTTCTTCACTTCGGCGATGGCATGTTCGACTTGGTCCTTAGGGAAAGCAAGGGTCAGACTGGTGGCCACCCCTAGTGGATGGAGTTCCCGCCAAGGGGTCGATGGGAGCTTGCCGACTGTTTGAGCTCATTAACTGAAGCTAAGCAAATAAGGACTTGACAGTCTTGCGATATGAGGCACAAAATAGTCATCATCCTTGGTCCAGAGCGGAGGTATCCGAGGACGTGGAGCTGCTGAGGAAGGAGTCATATCATGTACCAACTCTTCTACAAGGAAGGGGAGCGCTTAAGAGGGATGACGGTGGTTTGATGCTGAAGAGAAGTGATAGTGGTTTGGCCTTCTCTATAAAAGTAAATGGGCTACCGGTACATTGATATACTAGTAGAGTTGGAGGCCATTCGTGAACTGACTCATCCCGATGCTCTAGATAAGCCTCGTTGTAGACCAAAGGTAGTGAGAGAACCATGTGAGGTATCACTGGGCGATGGTTCTACGGCAGAACCTTTTTGAATAGCTGAAGGCTTGAGCTGGAATTGCGAAAAGGACTGGAGCATCGAGCTTGCATGTTTCCCATATTCAATGTATAAGTTCATCAAGGAAAGCCGCACCACCACCGACTAGCAACAATCGACACCAATAAGAGAAGGCACGCTCTAGAGTGCCGTCGCAGCCACTTAGAACTCGAGTCCATGATTTAAAGAGATGGTCATAGATAGTATTATTGGCAACTACCTCTCTCCTATTCCAGGTGATTGCTGCTCTCTTGTTAATGCTCGGTAGGCTCATCTTCGCTCATGGCTCTCTTCCACAGTTACCTACAGTCCACGCCTCCTACACTTCCGGTGACTCATGATGGCCCTGTTCTCCCTTTTGCATCTCTTGCTATCCTAGATCCAACGGTTGTTTGCGGCCAACTGATTGTTTATGTGACCGCCTGGCTTGTGTGATTAGAGGTCAGCGCTCTGTTTGTCAGCTCGTGCCGTAGGTCCAATGGATCAATGGGCATGTTTTGTAGAGTTATGCATTCATTATTCTCATCTACTTCTTACTTTTTAACCTACTTTTATCAGTCCCTAGTCTATGTACAAGACCGCTGCGGGCTTCTGCAGCGTCCCCTTGTGGATAATTTACTGGCTAAGCCTGCGCTGGATGCAACTCTCATCAAATAGATCCTCGGAGTCTCTCCTAGGGCGAGTGGCAGGGCACTCAACCTTACGTGGGGAAGAGGTCTTGGCAGGAGAGCAAGCAGCCGTTTGAGCGGTCTTGCAGGTCAAAGACGTCCTCTGCTTGATGACAATGCCAATCTCACCGCCTTGGAGGAGATGCTGGATGAAAGAATCGTCAAGGTTGGCCTCATAAATATAGTTCTTCGTAGGGCAACTCTGAACTCTCTTGTTGGTGTTGCTGTTGCGTGGGGCTTGGCCTTGGCTGCACTTTTGCCCCTTGGTATCACAGGCCTTCTTGTTCAGCTTATTGCCTTGTGTTTGTCCCGGATTTTGCTGAGACTGAGCGGTTCCCCAAATGTAGGAGTAGATCTCCTGTGAGTTCTCAGTGGTAGTGTTCTTCTTCAGTTGGGGCGCACCACCATTCTTCTTCTGGTCCGTGGTGTCCACAGTCTTTGATGAGGACTGACCGGTTGGGCTTTGCTTCTGTACTTGTTGGCCCTTAGTACTACTCTTTGGTGTGGTCACCTTCTGGGCCCACTGCGGCTGGGTGTTTCCGCTGAGGATGTCCTGAATGAAGCTCTGTTCGAAGATCTCTTCATATGCCTGGCCAGTAGGCTTCTGATTAACAGGCTTTGGTGGCTGGATAGGCTTCTGTTGCTGCTGCTTCTTCACTGGAGATGAGGGCGTAGCAACAGGGTGCTGTTGCTTTACAGGCTGCTGTTGCTGTTGCTTCACAGGCTGTTGTTGTTGCTGTTGCTTCTTAGGAGGCTGCTGCACCTGTTGCTTCTTGACAGGAGAAGGTGGCTGTTGCTGCTGCTTCTTCACAGGAGAAGTGGGCTGCGTTTGTGGCTTCTTGGCGGGAGAAGGCTGTTGTTGCTGCAATTGTTGGGTCTTGTTGCTTCTTGGAGAAGCACTTGGCACCAGGGTCTGGGGCTTCAGTGAACCGAGGCTGAGCTTGGTAGACATTGTTTCTTGTCTGTTAGATGATGATGGCGCTTGCTGGTTATTGTTGATGTTGCTGCTGGCTGGTAAGTTTGGGAATGAGCTACTGGGAGGGACCCTTGCCGCCGGCTCCCGGCTCTGTAGCCCACAGCCAATCTATCTGTTCTCTTCTGAAGAGGGGAAAAGTCCACAGTATCGACTACAGGCTTGAATTCCTGCAGCAATCTCAGCGCCCCAGAGGAGGGCTTCTTCTCTAAAATACTTAGAAGTTCCTCATTCACAGAAGAGTCACCGCTGATCAACAGACAGCACATGGGCTCTTTCTTCAAAGGCCGTCTCAAGCCATGCCATGCATGTGCAATCGAGATCTGCTGGCTCCTGTTCCTATAATTGGCACCAACAATCTTGATGAAAATAGCCATCACTGACGGACTCACTCACTAGCTCTTCCTCTGGCCCCACGCCGTCTTCCAATCTTACATCGACTGTCGATCGGAGCTTCATCTGTCTCCTTTTGATGACAGATGACAGGAAGCTTTTGCTGCGTTGCTAGGCAAACCAGGCGGAGATGGTGATTTGTTTGCTTGTATTGATAATTGATAATAAGAGAGCCTGCTTATATGCTGCTTATTACACTCCTACCTAAGTAATTATTACTCGAGGAGTTTAGGATATAATAGAACAAGTTCAAAAAGAGACGAAAATAGCAGTGAACAAAGTCATTCCAACCACGATTCAAACACACAAAATAGGGTGAGATGTTCTATCCCAAACTCTAAATCGCGCGTAGAGTACAACAAGTAGACCGAGAAGGACTAAATAAAAATGTATTTTTAGAACAGCTACACCTTTTTCTAGCCTACAGTGGTCTATCTTTATCATCTCTGTGTGATAAAATAGCCCCAAGCCTAGCCACAGTGGTTTTAGGTAGTCCAAGAATAGAACGTCGTCATTGTCTTTTAGGTGTGATCCTGCTTGTTATTATCAGGGTAGATCTAGGAACTCTACCTCGAGGCGTACCTATTGCTTGTTGCTGGGTAGCGATGCAGAACCTCCTCTACTTCTACTTGTACGACTCCACCTCCATTTCACGTCTGCATCTCATCATAGTTCTGGCGTGCCTCTCAGGTTCGCACGAGTACCTGTAGCTCTGGAAAGTGGTTGGAAACACAGCAAAAAAGCAAAAACATGATGGAAAATGTCCTTCACAAATTTGTAGAGATGTTCATTTGAGACGGACGCTGCGGGACGTGTTTGCTGTAGTTGCTTGTACGACAGGTTCTGTCATAAAGACGGGCAAGGCAGAGGCTGGCAGGGTCCCTGCCCCGCCTTGACCCACCGCGTCCCTAGTTCACTAGGGAAGAAGTCTGCATCGTGGAAAGCCTCCACACTATTTTGTGTGTGCGTGCAGACTTTGCCACCGCACAAAGCCTGCAAAAAGGGCTTGACTTGGCAAGAAGAAGCCCAGGTACCGTGCCTAGGGCCGCTGCTTTAAAAATATAAGAGAGACGCCAATTTCCTTCGGAGGCTTCACTTCCTTGCAGCCGCTATGCCAGGTCTAAAATGAATTCTGTCAGATCAAAGGCTCATGCTAGACCGTCCTCGCTCGAAGAGTGAGGGTGGCCAAGGAAAAAAGAATGGAGTTTGATGACGCTGGCTCAAAGCTGACATGGCCCGAATTGCAAACGAAGTACCGCCGCTCGCCAGGCTTCAATCTTATGCAGGAGGTGCTTCCTTTCAGTAAGGACCTAAATGTAATAGTGTGGAGCTGGTCTAGAACCTAAAGATGTCCACAGAAGGCTTATGGATTGGGCCCCAGATAGCTTGCGGAGATCTGGAGGCACTCAAGAAGCAGAAGATCACGCATATCCTGAGCATGAATGGGATTCCCCCTTTCTTCTTGAAACATTTATCGGAGGTCGCAGTGGCAACTCTTACAAGGTTTTGATCTTGAAACGCTAAATCTTTATCTTAACTCACAACACTAGACACTCAAAGTCACAAGCAAGATTATTGCCATCGAGGATGATGAAGACGAGCCCATTACACCCTTTCTGTCTGAGGTCGGTACGGCAGCTATGCTGTGAATCGCCCAGTCTTCTCTTGCTCATTCTTGGATTGCTCAGGCGGCAGAATTCATTCATTCTGCCTTTTCCAGCATGGGATCTATTCTTGTCTACTGCACTGCAGGACGTAGTCGAAGCGCTTCTGCGGTGATCGGCTATATGATAGCCTATCATCGCTACCCCTATGAGCAAGCACTCTTGACGCTAAAGAGGGCTCGACCCTTCGTCCAACCAAATCGGGGATTCACGAGAGAGCTACAAGCACTAGAGGTCGGTAAAAGAGCTTGAGGCAATTAACTAATCTCTAAAAATCTCACTTGCAGACCTCTTTGAGGGTTTCCATTCGGCCCTTCTCAAGGGAGTGCGAGTTATGTAGACTTGAGCGGAAGACGGAATGGTATGAGGAACTGTCACCTGACTATGTCATTATCCAGGTACCAGGTACAATAGGTAGCATATATCTGGGGAGGCTTCCTGCTGTGCTAAGCCCATGCTAGTGTGACCAATGTGACAGTCCAATGGCTGTTTCTAGATGGCACGAAATGGCACTGAACCCCCATCAAGCTAGAGAAATGGAGCTGGCTTTGAGGCGGTAGGGTTAAGCTTACTATACTCTACTTATAGCGCCTCTACAACTGCTGACGAATAGATATATGTTTCCCTCTGCGTGGCTAGCGTCGCGGAGCAAGTGTACAACGGCCAAGAGTTTTATGTGGACAAGCGTCAACGCTCAATTTCTGATCACCTGCACTGGCACGCCCGCTCTCTCGCCGGTGTACCGCAGCCTCTTCGGCCATACGTCGTAGCCCAGGTATTTATAACTGAGACATCAGTCTTTGGTAAGGGACAAACCTATCTAAAACTTTTTTTTGGTTATAGTCCAGGCTCTAGTTTTCATAGGTAAGAGAGGTCTCAGTTGGTCTCGGTTGTCTTTCTTAGACCGCGCAAACCACTTATAAGAGCCTTCCTTCTCCGTGTGACCATACAGAACAAGTGCTGGGCAATACGCAAGAGTGCCTAACAATAGAACAGTAATAGACATCACCAGCCTTTTTGACTGGCCTCTTCGGTTACATGCCGTATCGCTAGTATCTAGCGAGTGGTGCAAAATTCTTTGTTAAGGAGTGATACTTCTATCTAAGACCCTCTCTACGTCATAGTCCAACTTCCAGGTCTGATAGCTACGAGAGATCTCACTTTGTCTTTTTCGACTGCGCAGCCCCACTAAGCGCCTTCTTTCTCTGCTTGACCATGTGACGGAACAAGTGTTGGGCAATAAGCAAAAGCACTACGTTGCCTAATAGAACTCCATAATAATAGACATCACCAGCCCTTTTGGCCGGTCCAAGGCACTGATAAATGACGCCAAACTCCCCAGCGAAGCCTAGCGGGTAGAGGACGTAAAAGGCACTGTACCTAAATTTCATAGAACGTCAAGTAAGAGCTCGAAAACCGGGGCAGCCCAAGAGCTTTGAAGTGCATGTACCTGAGCCATTCTAGACCCTTGAAGCGGTACTTGGCTATTACATTGAGGGCATAGTATGGGTAACGGATGGTTTCGGTGATACCATAGGCGCTTAGGAGGAGAACAAGGATCCAATGACTTTCTTGAGTCGCGAACTCCGCCTTATCGCGAGCAAGCCATAGGATAAGTAGTCTTCCGCCCTATAAAACGATTCAGGCAACAGACTTAGCTGCTGCCGTGCTGTGCAAATTGCAGATTAGAGTTTTACCTGCTGCAGGAATATGGGTAGTAGTGAAGTAGGTGTGACGCCTACTACGGTGTGAAAGAGCTCCAGTAGAAGGGCCACGCACTGTGTGTACCAGGCGATGTCTAGGGCCTATGATAGTTTGCGGTCATTTTTGAAGCTCTTCGTCATCAGGAATCGCATTTTGCAACTTACAGTCTTAGCTGCCGGCTGCGGGTTATGATATCTGGTCTCACCGAGTCCCCAAAAGAGGAAGGCAACAGATGCAAGCCAACCCAAGAATTGGGTGCAGCAGTAAGTGAAGAGGTACACCTGGCGAAGACCCATTAGCCTCCCTCCCTTATGAAAAGGTCGAGCTTAGCGATTCACTGGTAGTGCAGGGGTGCGTTCTGGAGAAAGTGCAAGACTTTTGAATGTTCTTATTATAGCTTGTTGACGATGTTCACTTTTGGAGAGTTCAAGAAGCTCAAAAGCTTCTGCAGTAACCCAAGAAACAGCTACAAAGATCGGCTATGTCCAAAGCTAAAGTTTACATTGAACGCTTCTTGGCAACCACCTCAACCAGCTACTCAACCTCAACTTTGCTGTCCCTTCTTGTTGCCTCCTCCCTACCATTGCATCTCTGTTCTGCACCAGATCATCATGCTGGATCCGATGATGGTTGAGTGGCATCCAACCAAGAGTAGACGAGGAGGGTTGTTTCAAGCTGTACAGGAAGGCCAAGAAACAACCAGAGAGCGTCACTGCCTGAGAGACGAGGAAAGCAAGGGAGGACAACCCAAGAGGAGCAGAGAGGACGCAGTGCCTTTGTCTGCGTCTTCACTTCGTTCACACGTTCATCAATTCATCAACTCATCATCAGCTTTGCCAAAGAGAAGCTTTGCAGGTTCAAACCTTCCGCCTCAGATGCAACACAGTCAACCTCACACCATTTCCACTGTCCGAACTCTTCACAAAAGAAAAGCTCAAAGATTCAAGCCGAGAGGTAAATATGACTGTGAAAGGATCACATTTGAAATATTCAGATCAAATCTTTCGTAGTGTCAGTGCACGTAGAACTGGAACTTTCCTATAGGGTCTGGACTTTGCCTAGTAATACCCTTTCTACTAATGTCCGCTCTCGGTCTTATACCCATACAGTTTATGGAGTAGACCTTGTCTTAGCGGCCAGTAGTAATACATCAACCTTTGGTGTGTACTGTAGGGCTTTAAAGCGGCGGAGCGGTCCAGCTGCCGACACAGCGACGAACAGAACGTTGAAGCAGAGATTATGTCGCTGTTCTATTGGTCCTGGAATCAGAGATGGACTGAGACAGAACATAGCCTGTCCCTTGTGAGACAGAGGCCGTCAGAGACGACAGACTGTGAGCATGGGATCCAGGACTAGCACCTGCCTCCTAGTTCTATAGAAGAAGAGAAAGGCGAGACGCCGAAACGATCAAGAGTATCTCCACCCGGTAGTCGCTGGAATCTGAGGAGTAGCTGATAGCAGTACTAGCGGCTGGGGCAATGTGGAGTTTTTGATTTTCTGGTGCATAATTTCCTTGTGCGCTATTGATCGTTCTCCTCGAGTAGGTTCTTGAGCAGAGCCATAACTTCTTCTGCAGCGGAGTGTTATGTTAGTTAGGGGTTCAAGAGCTCTGTAGAATCATAAACTCTCTCCGCCCTCCAGTCACGGCAGATGCTGCCTTAAATGAGTAGCACTGGGAAGCGAGCGTCGAGTTTGCGTCATCCCTTCTCAGGGGAAGGACTGGTCTGAGCCTGCCTTAGCAGGTATCCGCTAAGGGGCAATGAACGCCACCACGAACTTCACTGATGCTGTCGATAGCGGTAATGAGAATACGCCCACCGAGCTCATCTTTGGGGACTATTTGCTGGTCCTTGGCTCGGCGCTTTCGGTTACGGGCTCAACTCTCTGGATGGTCCATCAGGTACGGAAGTGCTTTCGTTTCTGCTTGTGCTTTTCTTCGTGTGCTAACATGTAGCTTTGGTGCAGTTAATGTCAAAATATTATCAGATGACCACACAGAGAATATTGCTGATGTTGGCATTCTCTGATACCCTTTTGGGACTGGCTTTGTTAACGGGAACAGTGATCACTGTCTCGAGTGATCTGGACTATACCACGGGCAGAGAATGGACTTATCTCAGTGACTTTGCTAGCAAAGCAACACTTCTTTGGACCACAGTGCTCGTCTTTCACGCGCTGCTTCGTGTGCGACGCCGATTGTCAAAGAAAGCAGAGATCAAGCTGGAAATCGTCTACAACTTGGTGGTGTGGGTAACTTCCCTTCTCTTCACGCTGGCCTGGGACCCCACTCCAGAAGAGAACGAAACACAGTTAGATTGGGTTCTCTGGGCGCTAGTGGGCTTGCGACTCTTCATCATATTGTTCCTTCTCTTTAGCGTGCTCTATTTGCTACGTGCTCGACGAGAGAACCCGGCGCTGAATCGGACCATTGTGAATAGAGTGATCGGATTCCTTATCCTGGCAGTGCTCTGCTGGTTTCCTCTGCTGATTGAGCAGTTCTTGAATACGACAGGAATCTATCCGGAGCTTGCGGAGAATACCTCATACACCTACTTCGCGATGTTCATGGTCACCCTCTGGGGCTTCTTCAGTGTATTCGTTTACGGTGTCAACACCTCCTGCCTTAGCGAGAGAGCTTGTGTCAGTATGCGTGCGCAGTACGGGAACTGGAAGCCGTTGCGTAAGTCCACCGGGGGGCTGACGGCCAGCATGATGTCTGGTGGCGAGCAGTCATCTCAGCCCCTTGGGGAATTGGCTAACGAACTCTCTAACGTGGAGATCTTCGAGGTTATCGGGAGTGGAGGCAATGGGATTGTCTATCATGGAGTCTGGCGAGGGACAGATGTGGCTGTTAAGCAGATTCGTCTGGTTGCTGTTAGAGAGCATCTTACCACAGACCAGCAGGAGTATTTTGAGAACAAGATTCGTTGCGAAGCGGCGGTGAGTCAAACCGTCCGGCTGACCAACTGTAGTCTTTGCACCTGCTTGATTGTCCTTGCTCTCGCTTTGGGTCCTCGCTATTCGAATTGCTGTGCCATTCTCTGCTAACTGCCTATTGTCGCGCCTTGCTCCCACCTGTAAAGCAAGTTGGCTAGGTTTTTCTCCCTTCGTGTTCCCTTACCGCCGGGCTTATCGTATCTCTTTGTGCCCCAGGTCATGCAAGAATTGCGTCATCCGCGAATAGTGTTGTTCATGGCAGCAGGCATTCATGGTGGCCGACTGACCATCATCACGGAGTACATGGCTAAGGGGTCGCTCTATGATGTTTACTCCAAGAAGAGCATTCGCTGGGATTGGAAACTTAAGCTTAGGGCGCTATCGCATGCTGCTGAGGGCATTGTCTACCTCCACAGCGCTAATCCACCATACATCCATCGAGACATCAAGAGCATGAACGTCCTTCTTGACGCGAACTATCATGCCAAGATCGGTGACTTTGGCACATCAAGGCTTATGAGCTCTGCCTCCATAGATAGCGAGCAGGGTTTGACTACGTCCCTAGCTCCACTGAATGGCGCATCCGAGGATAACTCGAAGCTCGCAGACACTGGACGTATGTCGAGGATCCCCATGCTGACCGTAGGTGTTGGGACCCTCCGCTGGAGCGCACCTGAGATTTTACGGGGCGAGCATGACTACACGGTGAAGACAGATATCTACAGTTTCGGGATGATGATGTACGAAGTTCTCTCTAGCTCCATTCCCTTTGACGATGTTAGGTTTGAGAGCCAGGTAAAGAAGCTCGTCTTGGGAACCAAGCGTCCAAACCTCGAACCTTTCGAAGCACCGGAGGGTTTAAAGGAACTTATTGAAAAGTGCTGGTCAGAGGAAGCTTCTCAACGGCCTTGTATGGCGGAGGTGCTGAGCAGCCTTCAGGAGATTCAACGAGGGTTATCTACTGATGACAGGGACTCCATAAACAGAGGATCATTTCCCTCTTGGTTGCTGCAGTCTGGGAATACTATGCTCCTCGGTTCGGGTGGCGCTCTGAGCTCGTATCGAGCTGGCGGAGAGGGCCTGGACCGCCAAATGCCCTATTTGCTCTCTCCAGTCGGAGAGAAGACTGGGTCAGGGTCAAATCCCACGGTCTCACGCGAAGCCACCAGATCATCTCTGCCCTATTTGGAGGCAACAGCCGCCATGACTTCACGTCGGCAGGGGTCTACGACTACAAGGACAGTGTCTGAAAAGAGATCGACAATGCAGCCGGGAGGCTTCTTCGCCAGGGTTTTGGATATCTGGAAAAAGCCTTCGATAAAGGATGATCAGACCTCAGGGCCAGTACCGAGGATTGGAGATGAGCGATCTGCTGTGGACCTTGCAGAGCTAGCCAGTCCGGAGAATCATCGGCAGGCTGCGACCACCCTGCAAGGCCTCGAAAAGCGGTACAGCGGTGTGGGAGGTCGTGTGTCCCTCTAGAAAGCCGGCAGATGGCAATAGCGCGCATAAGGGACCGTTGGGTTTGAGCTCTTTAAATGTTCGGGAATATTGGTGGTTAGACAGCCGGGTTGATTAGTCAGCAGCCCAGTACATGTATGCTATAGATCTCGTTCTTTATTTATTCTGCTATGCTCCGACCGTGGAGCTCAATAATACATTAGTAGATGTGGCTGAGCTTGTTGGTACATATGAAGTCGGTCTTTAACTGCTGCTGCTGCAGGTTAGGATTTCGAAGAAATCGACATCGCCTGCAGTTCCATGAATGAGGTTCTTCTGATCACCAATGGAGATGCTAGCGTTCGAGGGTCGACTAGAGGACAAACAAAAAGCTAATGATCGACGCGGGGGGTCTCAAGACTTGTGTAGAGCTCGTAACCATTAGAGAAATGTAGTCGTGCGCGTCTGACCTAAACCTTCAAGGGAAAAGGCAAGACGACCTTTGCTGTTAGTAGTTGTCGCGTCTAGCGGGACCGTGGGCCTTGATGCGTCACTAGGTAATCTGTTATCCCTGAAAGAGATGATGAGGTGCACGATCCAATAACCAACAACCAGAGACCCAGATCGGCACTGTGGCTCCTTATTATCGTGTAAGTGACTACTCTTTCTTAACGGCCTCTAGTTATAGATCTTGAAGCCCTTGCTCCCTGTCGGCGTTTTATCGTATAATAAGTATAGCAAGCAGACAAGGCATAGCCAGAGATCAACGGGTTCTCCTGCTGTACTTGTCAGACGACCGAAGAAGAGGAGCCAGAGCTTCACTTAGAAGATCAACTAGGCCAAAGACCACCTTTCCTCTCAAGGCTTTGGCTTCTTGTAAACAGTACTTCTACAGCTACTTCTACATCGTAAAGTGATCTGTGCTTCTGGGGAATGACTGAGCTGCGGGACCATACAAAGAGACAGAGAATCAAGAACTTGACAGCGTGAGGAGTTGTGATCGCATGAGGTGACGGAGCTCCTTTCACATAGCGGCGTCCGCGGCACCTCGGCATTGTGAAGATCTCAGAGATCGTACGTGTTTCTTGAGCCTTCCACACTCTAAGTATAGAACTACAGGGGCACAGACGAGCTCAGACCTTCGGACGTGTCTGATGGGAGCCCGTCATCCAATCGCAGATCTGGCGCAAGCAAAGGATACTTCTGGGCGATTATTAGTCGCACTGGCAGATGTATGTCGTTATGTAGACTTGTGTTCTTAGATCTCAGAAGCGTTGTTCTTGCCCCACTTCTAAAACTATGGCTGATGACGAAGAACAAGTGGACGAGGTACTTGGGACACCAAACCACAGAAGGCGGCCAGAGTTACCTCACTTGAGTCTTGAGAAGCAGGCTGCCTCACCATATAGTCCTGATGGGGTCTATGGAGGTAACCGCAGTGGTAGGCGGCGGCCTACTGCATGGAGTCCTGAAACGGGGGATGAGACTGATAGCGTCAGCTCACCCACGACCAACGAAGGTTCTTTACTTCTTGGACGAGGGTTATCAAGCCAGCGTGCGCCTGGCTCTCCACAATCACGAGAAGGGGATCCGCATCGTGCTCTCTCTGACTCAGAGTTAGTTGGCTGGCGCAGACGAAACAACAGGAAGAAGCAGTATGACCTGGCCGGGTTGTACGATGTTGAGGAAGAGTACGACGATGAAGATGCTTCTTCAGGCCCAGATGACTACCCTGCTACCGCACCCACGCTGGATAGCCCCTTGGGATATTCGACTATGGAAAGGCCTGGAGAGAGGACAAGCCGTCTGGCTACCCTCAAAAAGTGGGTTGGAAAGGGACCCAAGACTACTGGTGGTCCTAGAGTTGGGAAGCGCGTTCGAGCTCGAGACTATTCAAAGCCGTATGAGTCAACGCTAGCAGCTGAAATGGCTTTTGATAGTGGGTTGCCTGAGATTAGAGTTGCAGCATATTGCATCTCTGCTGTGCTGGATGTACAGAGGTTGGCGAAGTGGGTTAGGCTTACTGGAGGCACTAGGCTACCCTCGAGTGGCGCCACGGACAAAGGCAGAAGGTAAGACGCCATAATCGTGTCCGTACATTTCGTGTTTCTGATTCCTTTGACCATCTTGTTGTTGGATAACTGCAGTTGCGATTTCAACCTTTACCTTGGCGCCTTTCATGTCTCACTAGTGCCCGAAGAGAGTGAGGAAGAGGCCACTCTGCTAAACCGAAGAGATATATTCTTCTTTACTTATGGCTGCGTGGTGTTTTGGGGCACCACTGAGGAGGAAGAGCAGCAACATCTGGCAATGGCCTTGGACTTTGCCCAAGACAAAACATTGCGGACAGAGAGTGATGACATGCTGTTTCGTTATGGGGATAGGAGCAGCGTCACTAACGACGTAATCACTCTAACGACAGCGGACCCAAAGGAAAAGCTGTCCTTCTCCTTTGCAATGGCTCAGAGCGTGAAGCTGGATATGTTCGAGTCGAGAGTCGAAGATGTGATAGAAGAATACCGCAGCATTCCGTCGAATATGGACAAGATTATGAGAAAGCTCTCGCAGAGAGATCTGTCAAAGATGATTGGCAAGATATTCCTCGAGCGTGCAGATATCAACCTGAATTCAGACATCCTCGACGAGCCGGACTTTTTTTGGGAATCAGACGAGTGGCTGCCTCAGTACAGGACCATGGTACTGTACCTAGAGGTCAACAGCAGAGTAGCTCTGCTCAATGCAAAGCTAGACATTCTGAAAGAGCTTCTGGGAGTGCTGAATAGCCAGGTGCATCATCTGCATGGCACCAAGCTTGAATGGATTGTTATCTGGTGAAGTTTATTGTCTTTTGACATGAACAAGGGTTTTCTTGCCTCATAACATTATGCTCTCGTCCCGTGGTACAGGTTGATTGTCGCGAGTGTAGCCGCAAAAGTCTTTTGGCAGATCACTGTTAAAGACATTCTTGGCCTCTTCCACAACCATTCGGGAAGGCAGCACTATGGGCCGCTTTGAACATACCCCAAGCCCTATATTTAACCGCTTGAAGGCTTGAATGACCTCCGCTAAGCTTCAAGGCACCAGGACTTGGTAACCTCTGATAGATGTTGGGAGCTTGAGTGACTTGGACGTCATGGGACCCCGAAGTGGAGCTGGCGCACGAGCTAAAGGTCTCCCACTTTATCTCGCGCCCGCATTTAGCCATCAGGAGCACTGGGCGCCAAACGGCAGGAATTGCGGGACGCTGTATTGTCAAAGGTGAAGGAAAGTAGCGAACACATAAAACACTATGACAAAGCTGACTGAAGACACTTTATTGACGTCCAAATGCTCTCCATGGTCTGAAGAGCGATATACCCCGTAGAGGTCGATAAATATGTAAGGAGCTCGACTGACGGCTGCTCATATACGTCCAGAAGCCCTGCACAAATACTGTGCAAAGCAAGGGCGAAACGCAGACAAAAAGTGTCCACTTGAGCAGGCGCTAATATAAGCTGCTGTTGATCTTGCGTCCCCATGAAGGTCTCTGGACCATGGAAGGCCTAAAGACTGATTAAAAGGACGCTGTTCACAGATGATATAGGTCCTGGGATTGATGCAGGGTGAACACAGATGGAGGCACAGAAGTGTCAGGGTTGTGCCCAGAATGGGAAACCTGCATCAAAGCTAGCACCCTATGATGAAAGACGTTCACCTAAATCATCTGTGTATACTTCTGTTTCCAGAAAGCCGCCGCATCAAGTCAGACTAAGCTTCAAAAAGAACGCTTCTACAGATGCGAACTTCAGTCGCCCTAGCACTCTCCAAGACCTACGAGGGCTCCCCCTCCCCCCCTTTTTCATCCCCGGTATTGGCTGATGCAGGTCGTTTGGAAGCTTTACCTTCCACACCAGCATCAAGCTGCACCACGAGTAAGTGTATCTGACCGAGCTAAGATAACAGGAACGGCGGGCGTACTGACTGATAGTTGGCGCCCGGACGTAGCGGTAGAAGTTGTGGATGGTCACAATCCGTTCCGCCAGTGTCTGGGAAAGTCTTCACAGATCAATCTGAATCTTCACTGCCATGATCCCACCAAGAATTGGGTGGAGACCAGGCCTCGTGCACCGCTTTGATCCACAATATTTGGCAGATGGCCTCCAGGAGTCTCAGTGGAGAGAATTTGATGAATCAGAGTTGTTGATTCTCGGTTATGATCCATCAACTTCCTGCTTTGTGTTTGCCCAAGCAGTACTGTAGGATTCGACCAACTTTGCTGCTTGGAGGTTGATGAGGACAGTTCCTCACTCATCAGCTCCTTGCTGTTGGTGCCTCACATGTGGAACCGGGGAATGGGGAATACCTGGCGCTGGGTCATAAACAGCCAGGGTCAGGTGCAGCAACCAGAGGATGTTTTGGAGAGGTAGAAAGCTGCCGGAAGTCCCAAAGCTTTATATTGCAGGTTGCCAAGTGGTGGGTTACGTAGCGTCGCAATCAGAAACGGAAGCTACAGGAGGTGGGGTTAGAGAGCGGCGCGGGAGGGAAAATTCTGAGCCGGATTTACCCTCTAATGGCATAAACCTCAGTGCCTGCTGATGTCTCAACTACATCAAGGTATGCACCGCGGATGATATTCAAAGACTAGGAGGCAGACTTGCCCTCGCCGAGTCGGAGATGGCAGTCGTACAAGACGTAGGGGAAAGTGCCTTGCATGATGCGGCGACCGACGGAATAGGGGCCTTGGTAGCGTTGAAACCGCTCGAGGCTCAAAGTGGCGTCACTGGGCCAGGGCAAGCTTACGCGTCACCAGGTGACTGAATGCTTTATATGCTCGAAATCGTACAAAATATCTCAGCTAACCTTTATGTAGCAACTCTTCTCAGACTTGGCGCATCTCCTGGGACTGCCGTCTTGTTGATAGGGCCACCGAACGATAAGACTTTGGTTCTCCCTGACTCTAAGCAGCTCCTGTTTGAGAGTGAGAGCGAACCCCTATTTATTTTGCGCATATGGCCAGAAGGAGGCCAAACAGAAGTTGGCACTCTCCTGGTTGAGAAGGAACTCTTACTGTCATCACCGTCGCCGATGCTCTATGCCGTAGCGATTCCAGACGAGATCATTCCAGAGCTGAGCCTGATAGAACTTTTTCCTCAGAAAACTGAAGATGAAATTGACTGGTGATCTGAAGCTTCTGATGTTTTCTGATGCACTCCTGGGCATTAACCCTAATATACGCCTTCATCGAACTAAGGAATAGCGCTGCGGACCTGGCAAAGCAAGACCTGCGCGATGCAATCCTTCAAAACGGCCAGAACATCTCTCTGACTCTGGCGTCAGCGAGACGCTCAGCTTTCCATTGTTCAACCTTTGTCGCTCGGGCCTGTGTTGCGACGGGCATTCCACTGACCTGGCAGCGCGTCCAAAGCGTGCTTATCACGAAGGGGTGCGGTCACGTCAGCAGCAATACAGCCATAGAGCTCTTGCCGTCTGACCCACTCTTCCCGCAAATAAACCATGAGAGCCCGCTCTTTTCCTCCATAGAAGGTGAGGTAGTCGACCCTCAATTCTGGGATGTCCCTGACTGGAGTGCTCGTCAATGCAGACCTGAATGCTTGCTTTCCTGGGGTTACTCAAACTCTATTTAGCTGGCTACAAAGCGCGTCGGAACCTGACCGAGGTTGGCTGGCCTCCGTATATGTTGTTTCCTTTCGGTATCCTTATCATTTCCCCTCAAAGTTCTCCCCTTCCAGCCGACTCGTTTCTTGCTCCATGGTGCCGCTGGAAGCGGCAAAACATTGATAGTTGATTCTTTGGCAAGAATCCTGGGGCTGAGAAAGTTGCAGGTCACGGTCAACGGCATGTTCACGGGCTCCAAAGCTGTTTTTCCGGAACAGGAACTTTTGAAGGTCCTCTGACTTTGCTTCTGCCATCTGAATACCTAAGTGTCGTTCGGTTGAACACAGAAAGCCCAGAAACTGAACTTACTCACTCTTATGGCAGGTATTCGAGAGAGCTAAAAATAGCGGGAGGTCGCTTGTGGTCCTGGACAATGTCGAAGACATCTTTCCACATGTTGAAGAAGGAACCTCACCACAAACTCAGCGGCTTCTATCCTTAGCTTTCATGCAACTTATGCACCAGATGGAGGAGGATCGGACGTGGAAAGCATACGCCAACGAGCTAATCGTGATTGGAATGTCCAAAGATCCCTCCAGGATACATCGTGGAGTCAGGCGGTGCTTTGATGAAGAAGTCCCCCTGGAGGTATCCGTATGATGCTCTCCCTCTCATCCCCTTTTACCAGTTGGCCCTCAGCGTTTACTTTATCTATACCGTTTTCTAGCTCATCCCTACCATTGTTGTGGTCTTTGACGAAGGGTGTCCTTGTATCTAGGTTCTTTCTAATGAAGCGCGCTTGGCAAGCTTTCGGTATTACGTACGCCACGTACAACCTCAGGATATAAATTCCACGGAGCTGGACCGCTTTGCTCAAAGGTGTCAAACCATATCAACTTGTGACGTCTGGGATCTGTGTCGAGACGCTCATACCATGTGGCGGCGCAGTCTAAGAGGTAGTGTCACGCTCCTGACGCTTGTGGTGGTACTAGCACGGCAGCAAGCAGCATGCTTTGCGTGTTAAGCTAATTTTGATGGCTCTCTTCGTCGGTCACGTTTTCCTGTACTTTCCTTACTGATTTGTCGACATTAAAAGCTCGCTGCCATTTAAAATTTTGGTGTCATCTTTCTCTAGGAGAACCGTTCACTATATCTTTCTTGGAGAAGGCATACAACTTGCGGAGAAGGTCTGGTTACGCCCAAGGGTTGGCGGACTATCAGGTTACCTTTCCAAAGTAGGCAGCGAAAATTACACTTTACTTGTCAGTCACTTGAAGGCTGACCTATCTCTCGCGTAGCACGCCATGGGAGAACATTGGCGGATTAGAGGAGGCAAAGAGAGCCCTGAAGGAAATGGTCGTATGGCCGCATCAAAACCCAGAGGTACCCACGTCTCTCTCATTTCGACAGGCCTTACTCCTTATTTGCTGTGACCATCATTGATTTATTCTCATCTGCAGCTGTTTGAGAGGTTCAATATCGATCCTCCTCGAGGAATCCTCCTTTATGGCCCTCCAGGTAGGATGTTTGTTGAGGGACTACGGTATATGTAAACGTCTGAAGAAGAAGAGTGATGCACGCAAGACACGATGACGGATTAGCCGTTTCTATTGCACTTGTTTAGGAACTGGTAAAACCTTATTGGCCAAGGCGGTAGCGACGGAGTCACACTGCAACTTTTTGAGCATTTCTGCTACGGACTTGGTGAAATCAGGCGTAGGGGACAGTGAAAAAGCGGTCGCACGAGTCTTCTCTCTGGCTCGAAAAGCCAGGTACGATAAGTCTAGAAGCCTGAAAGCCCGTGTCATTCCTCCTGCGATTTTTTTCTTTTACCATCTCACATCCTTCTTCAACTATAATCCTAGCCCTTGCATAGTGTTCATAGATGAGTTTGAGACTCTCTTCGTCAGCCGGGAAACGGGTGGTCAGGTATGAGCCATGCTTAGAGAAGCCATGCTGACATCAAGAATCTTATCATGTCGCAACTCTATCAGGTCCAGAAAGGCCTAACTTCGCAGTTGTTGGTGGAGATGAATCACCTCAACAGTTCCGATGGGAGTGCTCGGCAAGCAGGAGTCACAGTCCTCGCGGCGACAAACTTGCCTGAGACCGTCGATGCTTCCATGCTACGCCCAGGTTGATGGCCTGTCTTGCTACCGTCTGTCCTTAGGTCTCCTGGCTCTTCTGTCCTTAGGTCTCCTGCCTCTTTGTATGAGCAGGATTCTTCTGATACCTTACCTCAATCCAAGCACTGACGAAAGTTCATCCATATAAATTGCTGTGGACAGGGAGGTTCGACAGAATGGTCTATGTTGGCCCACCAGATCAATCCGCCAGGGAGTCTATCTTTGTAGGTGTAGGACAGAGTTGCTTCCCCTTACATCCACCCCCCTCCCCCATTTAGTTTCAAGCGCGGCTCTGTCTTTTAGATATTGGACGATTCTTGTCCTCTTATCGTATCGTGTATTTGCAGCGCACTTGTGCGTCACGGATGAAGCTTGGTGTGGACGTCGATTTCGAAGCCCTGGCGGTGGACAGCGCGGGGTACACAGGCGCCGACATTGAGAATCTATGCCGAGAGGCAGGGGTAGTCGCCCTCACCAAGGACCTCGAGATTGAGGTAGGCTAATCTTTGTCTATTCCACCTCCTCATGACCTAATAGATTGCTGCAGGCAATCAGTATGGCCTGCTTTCTTGAGGCTATGGGGCGGACCAGTCCTTCACTGAGGAAAGAGGATGAAGAAAGGCTGCGGCAGTGGAAACCCAAGTAGCATTCAAAACTTATCTTCTGGTTGTCCTACATTGGCGCCCCACTTTTTTTTCAATGACCAATAGAAAACAGTGAGAGAGAATGCGTGTAGATTTCTGGAAGACAAATACCTCTGCGTTCCGAGATATGGACCGAAACTTATGGGACTGGTGATGGCCTTCAGAACCTCGAATGAGTGTAAAAAATCGCTGTTATATAAATATATCTTTGACACTCCCTACTTCTCAATGCAGTGATGCATTAGACCCAAAAAGTCCTTGATGGTGATATGCCAGATCACCTGTACCGCCACGTTTGCCACAATAAGCCTGACAAGGAGAAAAGAAGGCGCATAAGTACTTGAAAAGCGCTGGAGGAAGAAGGATGGCTACAAAAGACAGCATTGAGACGAGGTGCAGCAGCGCCCGCGGAGAAGACAGGTAGTGGGCCAAGTAAGTGATCACCACGCAAGGAAGATAGCAGTTGATTTTTGCGGCAAAGGGCGTCAATTTCTCACCATATGACAATCCATTCCAACCGCACACCATGCCGTTGCTGCACCTGATTGTTTAGCACGCCTAGCAGTTCCTTCAGGACATCCAGCTTAGCATTCAGCAGGTCTACACGGCTATGTACCTCCAGGTACAGCATTAGGGTCTTGTAAAGCGGCAACCACTCATCTGATTCCCAGAAGAAGTCTGGCTCATCAAGAATGTCTGAGTTCAGATTGATGTCTGCCCGCTCTAGGAATATCTTCCCAATCATTTTTGACAGGTCTTTCTGAGAGAGCTTCCTCATGATCTTATCCATGTTAACTGGGATGCCACGATATTCTTCAATTACATCCTCAACCCTCGACTCGAACATGTCTAGTTTGACACTCTGAGCCATGGCGAAGGATAGGGAGAGCTTTTCCCGTGGATCCACGGTGATCAATGTTATTACGTCGTGCCGAACTCTGCTTCTGTCTCCATAACAGAAAAGCATGTCATCGCTCTCAGGATGACTTGTTTTCTCGGTTGCAAAGTCCAGAGCCGTCCTTAGGTGGTCCTGCTCCTCCTCTTCCGATGTCGCCCAAAAGACGACGCAACCCCAATTGAAAAAGAAGATGTCCCTTCGAGTCCACAGGCTCACCTGTTCTTCTCCCTCAGGGACTAGACTTACATGCACCGCACCCACATACAGATTGATTTCGCAGCTGAGTGAAGGAAGAAAGGGAAAGAGCTTATTTAAACAGGCAAATAGCGGGTAATAGGTTGTGAGAGAGACGCACCTCCTCCCCTCGCTGCCAAAGTCGCCAGGCAAGCGAGAGCCGCCCGTTAGACGGATCCACTTGGCTAAGCGAAGGATATCTAGGGCACTCGAGATGCAATAAGCAGCCACTCTCATCTCCGGAAGCCCACTAGTGAACGCAATCTCAGCTGGTAAAGGCGATTCATAGGGCTTAGAATAGTCCCGAGCCCTGACTCTCTTCCCTACCCTTGGCCCCCCGGTGGTCTTGGGACCTCTCCCGACCCATTTCTTTAAACCGGCGTACCGTCCAGGTTGGTCGGGACGGTGATCTCGGTAGCCCACAGGACTCTGCGCTCTATGAGCCTCATAGGCGGCCTTAGTGTCTAGGGGTGGAGACTGTGGTCTTTCAGTGCCTTCCTGATGCTTATCTCGGAACCGTCCGCGGCGAAGCCTCGTAACTTCTGAGTCCGAAAAAGGATAATCTCTAGGGGAATGAGCTACCTCTTCTTCGTAGGCTTCATAGTAGGTTGGACCATTAGGCTGCTGCTGTTCTGTTTGATACAGTTGAGGGCTTGAAAGCTCTTGGGTGCGTGGCGACGCATGAAGCTTCGGGTAGTCCGCGCCACCACTGCCTCTCCTGCCGTTGGCCTGGCCAGGGGCCTCTGAATCAGTGGACTCAAAGTCCATGATAACCTTTAGAGCTCTTTGTATCGCTGCTGCACGCTCATCATGCATGTAAGGGGTGATAAAATCCCATGTGCTCGACCTGCCTGAGCTATCGCTAAGAAGCTCCTCAAAATCCCCTGACAGAGGAAGAATGAAAGCTAGAACTCCCGCTATATACCTAATCACTCACTGGCCCTAATCACACTTACTGCCCTGTGAGACACTTCTTGCTGCTTCTGGTTTCTTCTCCTGAGCCAGTTACGGATCTTCTCTACACTGTGCCAAGAGTCATCAGCAGCACAAGCAGCGTAATAAGGCAGGAGCGAGACGGCAACCAAGGTCCTTGCTGGCAGCATCTGATGATCCGCGAGATCCTTGGTTTGGTCAACAATGAAAGAGAAGGCACACAGCTTCAGGGCCGCTAACGGCTTATTTGGAGGAAGGAAGTTACCAGGGTTTGTCGTTTGGTTCTGAAGGGTTACGTCTCTGCCTTCGCCATCTGCTGGCCGCGCTGCGCGTGGCGGATGATGAAAGAGATAAAGGCCCATGAAAGGTAGCAAGTAGACGAGGGAGAACATTGATCTAGCGTTTCTCAGGCAGACGCCAGACCGCTAAGGGTGCGTCGTTTGGATTGCTGGTCAATGGACTTGAATGAAGCTTTGACCATGTTATAGACCCGACCGATGGCCTGTCTTAGTCGCACGGAAGTTGTTATTTTGTTGGGTCAGACATAGCGCGTGCCTCAGATGCATTCTGAGGTTAGCACGTGCAGGATGACCCTGGACGATTCGTTCTCCCTATCTGTCGGCAACAGGCCTATGCCAAAATTTTTTGTCAGCCTGACAGTGCTAGCGTGGGCCGTGTCAGGTGCAAGCGGCTCAGAGGAGAGTATTATCTGGGAGGGTCTCACAGCGCGACTAGACTCCTGCTATGAAGGTCTGTTTGCATTACTCTTTGTCCTGTCTTGTCCCTGCGCTTACTGGCGTGGCATAGGAACTTACTATGACTCTGAGGGAGAATGGCTATCAATGGATATGAAGGTCGATTCAAATGACAGAGTGAACCAATGCGCCGGCTTCATCGAGTGTCCTCCAGGGAGCTTTTGCAGGTGTTGCTAGCTGCAGCTGATGTTCGCCATAGTGAAAGCGTTCTTTGCAGTCTCTTCTTTTAGGCCCTGCTGTCACTCATATTTTGGCGTTGACAGTTGTCATTGCTGAACGTAGGGATGGAGTAAGGCGCCCCTGCCCCGCAGGGACTTTTGGCAACAGCACCGGCCTAACCATTCCCTCCTGCTCAGGATCCTGTCCGCCTGGCTTCTACTGCCCGGAAGGAAGGTATCCTCCACCGCCTTGCCATCTCCTAGTTCTACTCTGCCCTTAACAGTCTCTATCACCTTCGCAACTCTCTTGCGATCTTTCCAGAAAATATCTCCTCCCCTTTCCATCCAAAGCTCTTTCTGAAAACTCTTCTCTTCCCTCTCTCTTCAGCACCGAGCCCATTCCTTGCGGAGGGCTGAGTAAGTATTGTCCTGAAGGCAGCCAGAATCCTCTGGAGGTCCAAAGAGGCCACTACTCTGTTGGCCCATCAGATCAGTCACGGTAAGCAAGGGATTGTAAGAAGACGAAGAGCTCCACATTTAAGAACTATGAGGTTGTTCAAGGAGTAGGAAAATAAGTATTGGAGGAAGAACTTGAACAGAGGTGTAGATGGCTGAGAAGAAGAAAGAACAGGAGAGAGACCGCTCTCGCCAGGCCTCTAGAGCTCTGTTGATGTGGCCATGGCTGAGATACAATCCTTCATTCCTCGTAGGGAGGCTCAGCTGGAATGCGAACCAGGTCACTACTGTACGAGAGGGGTAAAGTTTCCTTGTCCTTCAGGGACATTCGGAGCGTCATTTGGGCTCCACTCGGAAGCATGCTCTGGGGCATGTGCGGAAGGCATGATAAAGATATCCCATCTGTCTACAACCCTTCTCTCTCTATAATTTTCGAACCTTCCCTCCTCAGAAGCTGACAGCCTTGGCCTCGTCCCTGATAGGGTACTACTGTCCTGAGGGCAGTATTTCTCCTAGGGAGTTTCTGTGCGAAGTTGACGATTACTTCTGCCCTGCACGTTCCAAAGCCCCTGAGAAAGTGTCCGTCGGCTTCAGCTCCGTGGGAAGAGGTCAGCATGGAGCACAGCATCGCAGACTGAGGAAGGAGAGAGAGAAGACCGAGCCTGATGACACTCTCACATTGCCGTTTCTACTCGTAGGGACGGCGGTTATGGCATCTGGTCCCAGTGGTCAGCAGGCGTGCTTGCCCGGTCATTATTGTCCCTTAATTGAAGGGACGGACGAAAGCAGTGGTCTTCAGAAGCCTTGTCCTGCTGGTACGTACAGATCAAATAGACAAGATCCTAGAGATGAACAGTCGTTGAAGAAAAGGGATAACGGTAGAGGCAGACGCGGAGACCGTTCAAGAGCTTAGAACTCAGACGAAGAATAAGGAAAATATAAAATTTCCCTCCTCACTTCCCAGGGCGTTATGGTACTCGTTTCCGCGAGACGGATCCCTTGTGTGAAGGGCCTTGCCCCGCTGGCTATTATTGCCCGCCAGGCACTGAGCGTCCAGACCAATATCCCTGTGGAGGGCCGGAATGGTTCTGTTCCAAAGGAGCGGCGAAAAGAATAAAGGTATCTGAAGGCTTTTACTCTACTGGTGGCCTACCCACCACAAGGAGCGGCGAACAGCAGTGTGAGCCGGGCTTTTACTGTGTCATGGGTAAGCTCTCATCTCCTGATCCTACAATTTGTTCGCGGCCCAATGCTTTGTCTGGCTACCATCTCATTCAGGTCATCCGTCCCCTCCGCTTTACACACCGCATGTCTTTTTCCCTTCTCATACTTTACTTCTGCCTCGTTATATTCTCGTTAGTCGACTCTATCTGTTTAAAGCTTGTCAAACCTACCGCCTACTACTTGTGACACAAGGATCTTCTGTCCGATTAGGGGAGCGCTTTAAATGTCCTGCGGGCCGCTATGGGGCCGTTGCAGGGCTATCAACGTCGTATTGTTCTGGTCCTTGTGCTCCTGGCTACTATTGCAAGGCAGGAAGCACTAGCCCACAACAGGTTCGATATATATCCTATTGTGCTTAGTTGACGAACAGCTTTGCGAACTTCTCAAATCACGCACTTACTTCATTCCCAACTGCAAATGGTGAACCTCTAACCTTGGCTGACACATCGGTGTTTGTACGTCCACAAAAAGGAGAAATGCGGGTTGGGCTTGGCTCTGCCAGAGAGCGTCATTTGCCCCGAAGGTTCGGCAGAGTCTGCCTTGGTCGCTGACGGCTACTACTCAGCAGTCACCGCAGACGGCAACGCCACACAGGTCAGGCTTCTATCAAGAAATGGACTAAGAGCGAGAGTGTCGTCAGAAGCGTAGAAAACCACTCACATGATCCTGAAATTACCCCCTTTAAAAGGAGGATCGTTTGATGCGCTCGATAGCGTTGCCTTGTCCATATGGCCACTATTGTCAAAAAGGGAAGAAGGTGGAGTGCCCAGGTGGGCGATATGGCAGTGAAAGAGGTGTCAAGGATTCACTTTGCAGGTAGCTGCATTTACCGACATCCCCTCTCAAGCTTCTTACTTGTGAGCCTTGTGAGGAAGATGGGTACTGCCTCTTGGGCTCTGTTACCATATATCGTGGGTTTTCCTAAGGCATTCTTGAATCATTTGGGCTTGACTTTTGGTGCTTTCAGCGGACCATGTGCTCCGGGATATTACTGCCCGTCTGGAAGCATTTCAAGCAGACAAAGATCCTGCGGGCTGGCGAAGGTCTTCTGCCCGGAGGGCTCTGCCCGTCCCACTTGTGAGTTCTTGTTTGGATAGCTATAGTCATTCCTTCTTTTCGTCAGACATCCATCTTCGAAGACTGTGTGACTTAAACCACTATCTTCGTTTCGAGCGTGTGTTTGCTTGCCTCACCATCGATCTCCTGTTAACTGTATCCGTATGTTGCTGCTACCGTCCTTCCCGCCTAGTGGTCGACTCTGGATTCTACACTGCGGGTTCTTCAAATGTGTTGACCCGTACGGAACAGAAACAGGTAGAGAGAGGATATTATGCCATAGGAGGGCTAAAATACAGGTGTCCAGCTGGAAGGTAAGCTTTGCTTACTAGATATAGTTGAAGTGTCTCTCGTTAGATATCTTGCAGCCACAACCTCCGCCGTCTTGCACTATCTCTGATGCAAGTTCTTTTCTCAGGTTTGGTTCAGAAATGGGCCTGGCCTCTCCTGATTGTAGTGGCCAGTGCTGGGCAGGATACTACTGGTAAGACGGGCACGAAGGAAAACGGAGACGACAGAGTTAACCCTGCGATGCTAAAAACTTCATGCAAGAGATTATGTGCTCATGAAATGAAGAAGTATAGCTGCCATCATGCTACCAACTTTAGAGAGTGTAAGGATGTACTCATTCAATCCATTTTGGCAGTCCACCAGGCTCCATAGCACCGTATCAAGAGATGTGCGGTGGTCCGGATGTTTATTGGTACGCGATTCGACTCTTTATTGGCTTCCATCATTTTTGAAATGAGGCATCTTTCAGAAGCAGGACGCTGGCTCCCTTCGCCTACAACCACTTTCTCATTCTTCGAGGTCAAGCGATGTTCCGCCACCTTCCATCCCTTAATCTTACTCTCTTTTGCAGTCCCGCAGGTTCCGCTAGTCCGATCACAGTTCGAGTTGGCTACTACACGGTAGGTTCAAGATAGAAAGCTGCAGCCAAAGGCCACGGAGATGGGTTGCAATGACCATCCGCCACCCTGCCTATCCCAGTATCAAGTCCTTTACACGCTAAAAGAACCCCTCACTCATAACTCCTTTAATTGCCTTGAAACTGCTGCCTCTAGTCGGACGAGATGGAAGAATGTGCTCCAGGGCATTTTAGAAACATGTCTTCTACCTCTCCAGCCGAGCCCCATGAGACAGGTTATCGCCCGGTACCCGTC
>FLMG01001656.1:34021-48496 GCA_900088475.1 Hyphochytrium catenoides
CCTCTCACTCTCTTGCTCAGAAGTCTGCTCGATTCTTTGTGTCTTCCAGAAGTCTTTCATAACCAAGAATCGCTTGTCCTCTTGTATGATGTTGTTTGTTTTTGTATGACGTTGCTATCTTTCTCCCCTTAAGGGTGTTGAGTAGTTGTATCTCATGGTTGGAGACTCTCACCTGAACTTGACATGTAGATGCGATCTCTGCCCTCAAGGAACCTACAAGACACGTCAAGGTGACTCCATGATGCAGTGTATGCCCTGTTCCTTTCTCACAAGCACAAGGTACCGGTCTTCTACTTCCCTTAGCCCTATTTGTGGTTCAGGGGTTGAGTCCATATGTTGCCCTTCTTCTGCTTCATCAACTCGACCTCTCCCGGTACGGAATGGCGCTGATTCCACTACTCGCACGCAACAGCCATGAGACCGGGAAAGTCGTCAGCACTGACGATCGTAGAGCCTGCGTTTGCCATAGGGAGAGATCTGGTGCCCCGTTCCTCACTCTAACATTTAATGGCAGTGCGTGTGTTGAGGGAACCCCAGCTTCAACTTTTGTAAGTGATGGTTCGCGCTATCTATCCTATATATTGATTCTCTGTCTATACAACCCCAGGATTATGTCTATCTCCAATTCTTAAGTTTTCTGTAAGGCATGCTTGCCGAGATGGTGCTCTCGAGAAGCCTGACCTGGCAATGCGTCGTCCATCCTCTCTTGCTAATGTGTTCCAGCTCTGACCCCTCCGCATTGAACCATAGTGCATGGTCCTGGCCGAACAAATCCTTTACTTTATCCAGGCGCCCTCCCATTCTTTCATGGAGCGTATGCCTACCTTGCCGTTACTCTTGACACAGCTCGTTTGACACTTTTCCTGCTCCTAGTTTATAGCGAATCGAGAAGTCAAAGGGTCCCAGCTGGCTCGTGGTAGTCAGAAGCTCTGCGAACCTGGACACTATTGCCATAAAGGCATTAAGAGACGCTGTCCTGCCGGACGATATGGGGCAGGGGATGGACTTTCAACCCCAGAGTGCTCAGGTCTATGCAGACCAGGATTTTATTGGTGCGGCGTCGTGTGAATATTCTCTGTGTGTGCCAAGCGTCTGACCAGTCCTTCTGCAGTCCGATGGCCAGCACTAAGCCCGACCAGGTATAAACCTAAGTACTGCACCTGATTGTAGCTCTTGGGCTCTTCTTCTACTAGTTAAAAACCGTCCACCCGTTCTTGCTTGACTTAACAATCCTACTTCCTGGAGCCCAACTAGACAAGCATATTTATCAATAATCCAACGTTGCATGGCAGATCCCATGCGGTGGTCCTCATGTCTATTGCCCAGAGGGAAGCCCGTCACCCATTCCGGTATCGGAGGGCTACTATACAGCTAGAACAAGGCCAGATGGCCAATTTGAAGGGCTAGTCGGAACCTCCAACGACCAGTCGCTTAACTTTCGGGATGTTCAGCTGCCTTGCGAGCCGGGCTTCTATTGCCAGAGGGTGAGGCAATAAAGCAACTTTCGAATCTGCGCTCCTAAAGAGTTTGTCTTCTTCTTCCTTTCGTGCATATATCGCCAAGCTGCATCCTGTTTGTATCCGTGCAGTCACTTCGTAACTAAAAATATCAATTTGTATCCCTGCGTCAGTCTTCTGGGTTTCGACCGATCCCGTGCTCTTCAGATTTTAAGGCCTTTTGCTTGTACTACCTCGAGTCGTGTGCATTGGTGGCCGGACGACAAGAGAGTGCTTCTCACTTTTAGTCTTCCCTCACTTGCTCTAGGGTCTTTGGTTTTACTGTCCCGCCGGACGTTATGGGAGTGACTCCAGACTCACTTCTTGGGAGGTAACAAGTAATATGTATCAGCGCAGGGGCCGTGCCTTGCCAGGAGAGCCCCGAGTTCTTCCCTGCTGACATAATGCATTCTTTTTGACATCTTGTCCCTTTCTTCTTGCCACCTGGCACAAACTTCTATTGTTTGCCAGTGCTCGGGAGTTTGTGCTCAAGGTCACTTCTGCCCTCGAGGAAGCACTTCACCCTTACAGGTATGCCAGATGCCCAGCTATAAGTTTTAGGAAGGAAGACGTTCCTCTCTTGAGTAACTTCGTGTTCGTTTTTGTGCTCTCATCCACATAGCACCCATGTGGCGTGCGGAGCTGTGACGCGCTGTCAGGTCTGAACTGCCTCAACGCTGGCAGCTTTGGTGGCTCTGATCAGTATTGCCCGCCTGGGTCGTCTCTGCCGGTCAAAGCTACTGATGGATATTATACTTTTGGACGGACGAACATGTGGGGACGTTGATAGTTGATCTTCTTGCTAAGCTCCTGTCGCCCTCAGAGGCTACCGATAAGACTTCCACCCATTTGGACTTAACTTGCGAATTTTACTGCCAGCATTCCCTATTCGCTCGTCGAGGTGTTGACCTTGTGACTTTCAGGTCTCGTCACGGGCAGCGCCAATGTGAGCCTGGCTTCTACTGCAAAGACGGATTGAAGTTCCAGTGCGCACAGGGAACTTTTGGGAGCACGCAGGGTCTTGCGGAGTCCTCATGTTCGGGTGTCTGTGCCCCAGGTGAAGACATTTTTTTCTATTTTTTTTAACTACCACACTGCCCTAACCCGGCACCATAACTGTTTCTCATCCAGGCTATCGATGCCCTTCATATCCCAATCCACCGTCCACAAGCTCAACTGAGCTCCCTTGTGGCGAAGATGCCTCCGTGTATTGGTATGGCAACCCATCACCCATCCCTTTCTCATCTATTAACTCTGGTAGAGTCGGCCTCCCGCCTTGTTCTCTTTTAGTATGGAAGATCAGTAATTCCTTCTCTCCCACTGACTCACTCGGTTCGTCCTCATCCTGTTTTTGACAACCTCTACAGCCCGGAAGGAACCGGCAACTTTCCCCGTCTCGTCGACCCCGGGTATTACACTATTGGAACCACTGAGCAGACAAGGTATCAAACCGCAGTCTCCTCTCTATGCAGCAGGGGTCGAAATGCTTTTTATCGTGTGCAACTAGACCACCAATCTCCAGCTGATCCATGCTTCTCTATATCCTATCTTTTGAAATGGGGTGTTTCAGTGCCAGCTCGTCATGGTCCTTCTGAGCTCTACCGTTTTGGTCGACAGGGACGCTCAGGTGGTGTGCCCGCCCGGGAGCTACTGCCTGCTTGGCATCAAGATGCCCTGCCCTGCGGGGAGATATGGAGAAGCTGCAGGCCTTCGCTCCCATTATTGCTCTGGTTTGTGCCCAGCAGGCTACGCCTGTCCTGAAGGAAGCGTAACCCCTGAAAGGTAAAGTGTTTAGAGAGCTCTGTACGCTTAGCCCCACATCTTTCTCTTGTTTCTTCCTCCACTGTGATTTTCTTGTTCTTATTGAGGGTTGACCATCTGGTTACTTTTAGTTCACACTCAGCTCGCATGATCTGATCTTTCTATTACCTGCAACCTCTTCATGGTGACCTGCCTCGACCGCACACATTTTCCATTATCTGATCCACCCATTGTACAACCTATTCGACTAGGTGCCCCGAGGACACCTTCTCTGACGCAGGGAATAGTGTTTGCATAGCCTGTGAAGGTCCCCCAAGCCCAGGAAGGTGCAGAGATTCAAGATTCTGCTGCAGTTATTGAATAGGGAACACTAAGGATGACACCTAATCCGAGTGCCTTACCGAGGATGAGAGGTCTCTCCTCCGTCTTAATCTTTCTTGAACCCCCGACAAGCGACATCTGGCTTGGATTAACCTAGCTTTTGTCTATAACTATGAAGAACTAATAATAGTCTGCACCTGTACCATGATCGTGACGGACAACAAAGTGACAGACTTGAAGCGCGTACACACAAACAGCTAGAAACACAGAGGTTTATTAGAGGCTTCGTACAGAGAGTGAAAGGGCACAACAACAACACAGAAGAGTTGAAAAGATTTTGTCTGTCAAGACTTGGGGTCGCCTCTGGACATCACCATTCTTCTTTCGTTTTGCTGCTCGACCTTGGCTCTTGCCTTGGCCTGGTATCTAGTCCTCATCTCCCTAGCAGCTCGCCTTAGCCTGGGTAGGAAGTGATCTATACTGAGAGCGTTTGGTCTGAGAAGCGGCTTGACTTAGCACATGAGAGAGCAGTCCTTTTGTCTGGATTCCAAGACAGTCGGTGGACAGCAGTGTTACGGGGGCTGCTAAGATGTCTATCCAAAAGGAGACAAGTGCTTCGCGGCCACCTCTCCGGAGGTCGACAACTGAGATAGCTGTCGGTGGCGTATCCAAGCTTCTCGTCGGTCCTTTCGTTCTCATCTGTGAGCAACTCGCTGGAGGGTAGGGGCTGCTCTTAGAACCTCTAATGAATTTGACCTGGTTGACCTAAAGCCCTTGGTGGCTAGACATTGTCGGGTCTGCTCTATCTTTCTCCGCGTTCCTGCGTTCTGCCGCCTTGCCGAGCCTTACAATGATGCTTATGCCCTGGATGATCGCCTTCCGTTGACCCCCCCTGGCAATCGCGTAATCCTTGCATGCCGTGGATTGTCAGATACGCTATGGAGACGATAAAGATCAGACGCCAAGCCACAGGGCTGCCTTATAGGAAGCTAGTTGGAGGTTTCTGGAGAGAAGGTAAGAGGCAGGGATATAGGTTCTTCAATAATCTTTTTAAGTAGTTCGCGTCTTTTCCACACGCTCGTAGGCGGCATCGCGGCCTTCTATCGTGGATTCTACCCCTGGTCCCTGATCCAGTCTACGCAAGGCATTCCCATGCTTCTAACTCAGGTCAGTTCTAGAGAGAAGAGTGCGACTTCTGCTCGCAATCTCAGCTGTGATCCTTGTGCAGAGGGGCGTCTATAGGCTTCTACGGAGGTGGAGCTTTGGGGAGAGAACTGCAGCCTCGGTAGGAGGAGCGGCTGGAGGGTTCACCATGGCTTGCGTGGTTACTCCTACCCAGGTCCGTACCTTGCTTTCCACCTCCTTTGGGGCCGGCCGCCCTCTATTTGCGTCTTCCTTTTTCTTAAGCCATAGCTTCCCCTCTGACACTTGGGACTGCTTGCTTAATCCCTTATTCACCTTCACCAGGTATCTGACCTACACTTTGCCTTCTTCTCTGTCATTTCTCCTCCCTTTAATCTCTTAAAATGACTCTTTTCGGCGACCACCTTCTGCCTCCCCTTCTCAGCGAATGAAGGTTGTCGCTATGACGGACCCTTCTTTCCGTAGCATTTGGGCAGTCTCGCTATTCATGCGGACTATCCGTCAGCAAGGGATCCGGGGACTCTACTACGGATTCACGCCTATCTGCATGCGAAAAGGCACGGATTGGGCCATTAGATTTGGGGCTGCCTCTCAGCTGTCCTTGTTGGTATCCCGGTATACTGGCAAGAGCGTGAATGACCAAGGTTAGATGAAGGGTGGACCGGATGAAGGACTTGACAAGGAAAGAGAGAAGGAAATGGTTGTCTAAGCGAGAGACTTGAGGAGTGCATCTCCTACAATTTGCTGCTCTCCCCTCTTCATGATACCCTACCGCTGACGGTGATAGGCTTTCCCGAAACATATGCTTCGCTTCCTCCAATGGGAATACCTCTTGTTGTGTTCTTCACCTCGCCCTTCATGGCCATCACCTTTAACTCACCTCCGGCTTTCTCTTCAACGTCTCTTGCAGGCGCCGGTGTGAAGATACTGGTAGGAGCTGCCGCCGGCGCTATATCTACAGTGACCACGCCTTTCGACGTAATGATTGCCAACTGCCAGCGCTATAGGGAAGCGGCTGAAAGAGTAAGGCTGCATCAAGTAGTCCGAGATATCTACTTGGCCGATGGCATTAGAGGGTTCTACAGAGGGTAAGAATGGCTACTACACCGTGCCAATGATCTTTGGACCTTTACTGGGTTCACAGGCGCTTCCCTCTGCACCTTTAGACCCCCCGTTTTCTGCGTCTAGCCCTAACTCCTCTCGTGCAGGTGGATGGTACGCGTAGTCCATGCCTCTTACCACACCGCTTGGTTGATTGGCGTTGGTACTCTAATCTTAAATTATGTTGATAAGCGGATGGGCTAAACTTCATATTGAGCAAGTTTATGCGATCCAAAGAAAAGAAAGACGGAGAGGTCTAGAGAAGCATTTTGGAGACAAGGGAAGTGTGCGGCTCTTCTCTGGCCTTCTTTGCTATGTATGCCTTATTTATTTCACAAGTAATATACAGCCTGAGGCCCTTTCCTCTGTCGTTGCCGAGAGATTCTACTTTATCATTGGTCCTTCTTGATCTCTGCTTGTTTTTGTCCCATAATCAGCGTCTTGACCTTTTGAAAGTCTTCCTCACTGGAGAATGCAATCAAGCGACGGTCTGGCGTGTAGAGGAGATTTCGCATGTGAGTAGAGAATGTATATGTAGTAGCAGAAGGGATAAAGCTAAACGGAAGGTTCCGAGTACTTACGTCCAGAAGCGCCCCTACTTTTGCTCTGAATGCTGGTATCAAACACTGCCATGGGGAAAAGGTCACGATGCAGCGCTGAGAGCTCCGAGCGTGAGAATTTCTCTCTACCCTCTACCTCCGGGTAAAGATCGAAATAGTTCTTTGACTCCACTCCAGTCTGTGCATCTTCCAACGACTGTGCAGATAAGGCAAGCTCTTAGATTGCCATTCCAAGGATGAGAAAGCCGATAATGGGCGGAGGTTTGAGGTGCATTATCTAGATGCTGCGAGCACTTTACCTGCCACCACTCCATCCTGTTCCCTCTAACGACGGCGTAACGTCTGACCCACTGGCCAAAAAGCCCTTCTCCTTTCTTCCAGATAGGACCGGCCCACTCTGCCTGCAGTCTGGATTGGATCATCTTGGACCCTTTGGACCGACTATAGTGCAAGTGTGCATTGCGGAAGACCACCTGCAATAGGTTCAGGAGCGACATCGAGGGAAGGTTGCGTGGTAAGAATACTAAAATTTCAATCCGGAACCCCGAAATACAGAGAGATAGAGGGAAAAGAGTTTACAATGCATCCTGACCTTCAAGTCGTCATCACTAGGTATGCTTCCAAGGAGGTTCATGACTCTCTCAAAGTCATAGTCCGAGAGTTTCAAAGGCTTTTTCAGCAGCTTCTTGGTAAGGTATGCCAGTAGCAAGAACCGACTAGGGATTGATATGACTACGAGGAGTCCAAACATCAGCGCCACGTAGACAAATATAGTCTTCCGTGGGTGAGTCCAATTCCATATGTTCTTGAACTTTTCGATCTTATCGACTAGGATGCAAAGGACATTCTGGATGTCTCCGACTCCATCCCGGATCTTCAAGTAGAGCCTGGATGGGGAAAAGGCTTCTTCTTCTTCTTGCTCCAGTGCCTGATTAATAGCATGATAGCGATTTGGCTGTTAGATGACAGACCAAGATGCCCCCGAGAGAGACGGAGAGTATCCCATATGACTATTACGGATTGTAGCTTCCCCTGAGGAACATTCGCGGAAGGAAGGGACACTCTACATCCCAAGAGGTCGAGTGCCCCATACCTGCCATGCCCAAGCACCAAAGAGAATAAACTATGCGAGGAAAGCAGCCACACCCGCCCAGAGAGGAAAGCAGAATAGCCCAAGCTGAGCAGAAGGAGAAGCCAAGTCTATTAAGGCGGCCAGAGTTCCGAAGTAAGAGGCGAGTGAGTGAGATAGCCAAGGAAGGTCTATATCTAAACGATGGATATTCAGGAAACCTGTTGCCTAAAAACGATATTTCTTTCCTCTGGTTACCTCATGAAGTGCTTTGGAGGCTGCTCTGTCTGATGCCTCTATGGGGGCAAGCGGGTCTCGGAGCTCTATTTGAAGCCGCACCTTCAAGATGCCCAATGCAGTGGCTCGCAGGGGCCGAGGGAGATTAGCCGCCAAGGGGTGTCGGCGGCTGTAGTCAACATACCTGTGCCACAAGTAAAGAGTAAGACGCGCAAAGAGTCGAAGAAATAGGGGGGCCAGGGAAAAGTTAGAGAAAGCACTAATGGCAAGACGAGGGAAAGGAAGTGGTTCAAGCCCCAAAGAAGAGTAGTTCCTCTATTCTGTCCTGCCGGTCTCAAGACACTTCATTATACCACCAGCATGCCGCTCACCAACTGTCCTCGCGATCCTTTACTTCAATCTCTCTGATAATTTCAGCCTGCTTTCCTCCTCTTGCTGGGTCGGTGATAAGTTCCTTGAGAGGAACCTCCACAATGCCAAGGAAGTCATCTTTGCCCACCTCATCTTGATCAAATATCTCAAACCTTGTACAAGAGAGTGGAGGAGAGAGGACAGCAGACACATGGGCTTCGTTCAGGAGGATAGAGGGAAGACCGGAAGACATAGTAGAGGAACCAGGAGGCTTATTAGGCAGTTCAAACCAAAGAGGCTACGGTGACCAGGAGAGACTGAAAGCAAAGGAACGAAGCACTGACCTAATGACCCCTTCACTCTTGTCCCAGTCAACCAGCCTAACCTCTCCCTCGTCGGTTTGGTGGATTGGCTGCAGCAAAGGATACCTAAAAAGAAAGCCGTGTCAAAGGAAGATGTTCCTAAGCAACGCTTCTACAGAGACCGAAAAGAATGTAAGACGTAAATGAAACAAAAAAGGGCAAAGGGCGAGGGACTGCTTAAGGGCTAGCAAATGGACCTGAAGGCATTGGAGTCTACTTCGGCTCCATCCGAGCGCGGCCACGGCGCAACAACGTTCCTGATAGACTTGTCCGGGTCAAAGTCGATGTGCTTGAAGCGATCCATAATCCACCTAAGACATCGGAGAAAACGGAATCACAACGCTCAGGACGAAGAGCCACAAGGCGGTAGATAGAGGCTTTGCTGGCATGCTAGCGCTGTGCGATACATGGCAGCGCGAAAGCCAAGGACAGGTCGCGGTTGACCTCAGAGGGAAGAGGAGGATATTTTACATAAGGAATTATAGCGACGAACTGCTCTTTACTTGTTGCTGAGAGCCTTGGCTATGGCTGACTGCGTATCTCTGACTCTGCCGCCCCACACGGGACTAAGTGTCTTCTTCACTGTGGCCGTCCGACCAATGACGTGTGGCTCTTGTCCGTTTCTCTTGCTGTCATAGAATATCTTGATTGGCGGGAGAGCAAAGGTTAGGCAATGACTGGCTGGCCACACTTAGCCTATGGCTCTACTTTCATCTCTCGCTTCTGCTCATTCTCAATCCCAGGCTACTTCCATGGTTTCAAACTTCCGTCAATCAAATCTACCCTCTGTCTAACCTCGGCACCGCGCCCAATTTATTCGACTGAAGAGCTCTTCGTCACCTCCATGGGTCCTACCTGTACGTAGGGATCACTGGTCCCTCCTACATCAGCCGCCAAAAGGTTCTTCCCCTCCAAAGCCATCACCTGATTCATGGGACGGTGAGACGGGAGGTAGAGAATTGTCTACAGGGACAGGAAGGACAACCATCCGCTATGATACTAAGCTAGATTAAGCAAGTAATGTTGAGCATCGGTGAAGGAAGAAGCAGGGATTAGAGAGGTTGTCAGCTACGACGGCTGCTTCAGTCTTTGCCCCTCTCACTGAGGGACAAGAGCTCCAGCCAACAGGACGCTATCGAGAGAAAAGAGACTCAAGAGGATGTCTTACCCTGAGTGTAGCAATTGGCCTGTAAAGATTATCATCAATCTCATCGTCCCACTTCAAAAACTCAAGGCCAAACTTTCCCGTGAGTCTTTTTACCAGGTTCACAGTTAGTGCGCCTAGAAGACCTCCCACAGGAAGGAGGAGAAAGTGGGAGGAGGGAAAGCAGAGAATGAAGACCGAGAAGAGACACCAGCAAAGAATCGTCATCCAGGGTCTCTTCCACGCCAAAATGTCTCTGGCGGCCTTCAAGCCAATCTGCCGAGGTAGACAACAATAGCAAAGGAGATCTACAATGAGTTGTATAACACATGACCAATGACTCTCATGCAACTTGGCTCGATATCTCGAGCATTAATAACAGAACAGATGGGATTCAGCTAGAGAGTTAACAGGTCTAGCGCGAGGCGTAGAGGTACCATGATTGGCGAAGACATGAGAGAAGGATTCGTAAGTCAGATGCATTACCATGGCTGGCTTTGCAAATCTGTCCAATCTTTTGATCTGATGCCGGATAACCTTGGGATCGAAGCGATCCTTCCATTCCTCCTTCACATAGTGTGCATCAGGGTGGAGAATAGGAGAGAGGGTAGAGAAAATAGGCTCCTTGTATGTGGCAGAAATCTGCACCAAGCCCACTACGTCGTCGTCCTATCGTTGAGATGGGGGGACAGAAGCATATAAAGATGAAAGAGAAAAATATGAGTGCAGTGAAGAAAAACCTAGTGTCGAGAGCCAGACGCAGGGGCAGACACTTTAATTCCAGCGGTAACATGCCAAAGGACGCACTTACACGTCGAAGCTCTAGCCAGTCGTAACCAGGAAGAGCTGACTGGTTGGCAGGACCGGGGATTACAGGACGAGCGCTATGGCCCACAAGCTGCTCAGCGTCTCTCTCTATTATCTCAAACAAAGAGAGAGACAGAGAACCTAAAATAACGTTCGCTTTCTTTCCCTTGAAAGTTGCATCTAAGCCGGCCAAGGTCGTGACATCGATATCAACCTTCCTATAGACCTGAGACCAAGAGCGTACATTAGCAATTCTACTCCTTATGGCATCTTAGCAACTACAAACTTCCCCTGACGTCCATGTTCACAAAAAATCTCTCCTATCCCAGCGCTTCTTGTTCCCTTTCTGTACGTGCAACTCCCCTACGATAGTACGCAGCCTACAATTCACAAGCTCCTTATCTGGGTCTATCGCTTGCGTTAGATCTCACCTCCACTTCCACACAGGAGTTTGTGCTCTTGACATTCCAAAGTTTTTCAATCTCCAGCTCCTCCAGAGTTCTCAGAGTACAAGGCCGCCGGACAAAAGCCTCTTCAAAGTAAACTCGCACCAGTGGTTGGAACTCAATGTCCGCATTGTTCAGCGTGTGGCCATGTGCTGCTGAGCAGAACTTCGAGCATAAATGGACACCTCTAAGGTTTATAAGGTTCAAGGAAAATGCATGGTGGATCAGACAGAGCAGCAATGGTGAGACCTAGAGAATAGGTTGCAAAAGAAGCGGTATAGTGGGCTAGGCACGTGCATGAGAGCATTATGACTGAAAAAAGCGCCCCTCCTTGCCAGCTAAGGGTTAAGGAGGACACAGCACAGCTCCCTCCATATGCTACTTAAGGGTGGGAACAACTTAAGGGACAAGGCCATGCAACCAAAGCGAGAGAAATCGTGATGACCCAGCAAGTGAAGGAAGTGTCGAGACTACCCCGAGAGAAAGAAGATGAAATCAACCGAGAAGAATCAAGAACGGGCTAGAAAAGACTGCGCAGAAGCGAGAGCATATGACTGTAGAGAGAGAAAAAGTGTGAGGAAAATGATGGCTGGACGATGACCAGTCACACGTACTTCAGCTTGAAGTGCAGTGTCCCTCGCTTGTATACTTTTTCTTCCTCCGAAATAGTGTTATCCACGTCAACCACCCCGCTTGTCGCTTGGCCAGAGGATCCAGGGAAGCCAGCTGAAGAGATCAGCCGTGCCAAGCCTAGACAGCAGGAGGCCAACGTCGATGTGAAGAGCCAAAGAGAGAGAGAGACAAACAGAGAGACTGAGGGAACTGGCTATTGTGGTAACAGTTGAGGATACACACAGGTAAAAGACGACGACGGTAGGCTAGGTGAAATCGGGAGGATACGGAAGAGCCAAGAAAGGAGAAAACAGAGGAGAGACAGAACACTACGGAGGGCGGAGGAAGAGACTATATTGTCACTGGCACGTTGAAGTGTTGACAGAAGGAAGCAAAGCGGGGGGGGAGGGGGGAAGTTGATAAGCGTACTTCTTCTCGCCGAGACACCTGTCTTCGCCGATTTGCTTTCCAGAATACCGACAGAGCAGGGCGAGTAGCTCACCATAATGTTCAATGAGCAAACGTCCCCACTTAGAGAGGAAAGATTGTGCATCAAAGATACAGTGGTAGACTCTCCTGCTCTGACCAACTCTCCGAGGTCAATGAGAGTTGAGCCTGGACCGGAAAGAAGAGAAACATGTTAAGCACAGAAAAAGAGGCCCCAAAACGAAAAGCATACCCAAGGCAAGCTCCTCCTTGCCATTCCTAGAGAATAGTTCCACTGCCACGGCAGGCGGTTGGCTACTATCGACGTGTCTAAGTGCGAGTTCACAAGGGTTAACTTCTCCCTGCGTATTGGGCAGCATGCTCTCTACGGCTTCTCCATAAGGTTGAAGGGTGAATCGCACCTAAGAAGGGAATAGATTGGAGTCTTTAGTATCTATCAGGAGGGCTTCAGAAGAGAACAGAGGAGGTGACTCGCTGCAGCTTCGAGTAGATAAGGGCATCGAAGCAGTAGAAACGGCGGTAAGCGACAATAGGCCAGTGCTTTTCACAGCAGAAAGGCTTTGGGTCCTGTTCCGCAGCCAGAGAAAGCTCATTATTCCCACCAAGGCATCTTGAAGAATGGTGGGAGCTATCTGCTTTGCCTGGATCCCTGCCACCTGGCACAGGATAACCCCGGTTGGGTACTTGCCTCGGTCCTTGGACCGTGATCTAAAGAGCTCATCCAACTGGAAAGAAAATATGGACTCAAGCACGTTCTCCCCTTCCGCCGGCTTATCCGTTGGCTGAGAAGCCCTTGGAGAGTCTTTTTTGCCACCGAAAGTATCGAGAAAATTTTTGGACGACGACTGTAGGGAAAGCTGTCAGCTCAAGAAGGGCATCGGATGTCCAGTATGTTCCTACCTCATGGACTACTGGGGTCTTCTTTCGTGGCGAGGCTGGTATACCTAAAAAGAAGGTGTAGATGAATGGCTTGACAATCTATAGATTAGTATTCTGTACGTACGTTGGGAGCTGTCCGTAGGCTCAGTCATCGTTCCACCAGTTAGGTCAAGCTTCACGGGATATTCAGAGTCTCTGCAGCAACCACATTCGGGTCACAGAAGATCTTTCCTATCATTCAAAGCCAGGAAGAGGGGAACAAGGATCGTTGAGCAGCACCGTTAACCTGAGATGGAAGGGTGTCGCCTGGCACCTGCGCTAGACCTGCAGAAGGCAGGCCGAGAAGACATCCGACAGAGAGATTTCGCCAACCCGTTGAGCTGCCTCTGCAGCTCTGCAGCCGCTACTGCTAGACAAAGATGAACAGTTAGCCCAATGTTCCTGATATGACTAACCGAATTATCAACCCTCACTCTTCTATTGAGAATATAGTCTATGCACCAATGAACAATGTCTTGGTCTTGTAACGTCTCGACCTGCAGTGAAGGACCTACCTTGAGCACATAGATTCGTTAAGAAGTAGAGCTGCCGCTGGCTCGGTACTGAGAGGGAGCTGATAGGCTCGTGGGATTCTGATGTCTGACCAACTGCGTGACCAAGCTCTCTCTCCCTTTCCGCGCAGGCTCCCTTGACTTTCCTCCTCCAGTGAGATCTGGGCCCTTTGTGACTGCTCTCCTGTCATCGGCTGCCTTCCATCCTCTCACTCTTAGTTCACTCTCTATGTGGCTCTTCCCGATTACCGCTTCCTGGTAAGAGTTCTCCGTGTCGTCTACATTGCAAATTGAACCAAAACCCAGCTGACCCATAGCTCTGTGCTCAGCCCTATAAGCTCCTGCTCCCAGTTGCTTGGACATTTCTTGTTAGTGCAGGACACTCGGAATCCTCTCCATGCTCGAGAGTAAGGCTACCGAATGTGAATCCTAGCGTCTGGTACGAAGTGATAGTAGCCTATTTATAAATTATAAAGTAGTTCTGCGCTGGTGACCAAGAGTAGCCGATATGCTCGCTTTCTGCGTAAATATCGAAGTGGTAGGGTGACGAGGCCATTAGGCAAGAGCATGACAAGAGATAGCTTAATAGAATTGAACCCCTTAGCTTAAGTTGCAATTTTTGCCTCGACACGACCAGGCAGGAATAAGGGCGTCCCAATGTGAAAAGATAGATTGGCTTATCATTACTTCTACCTCTAAGAGAAAAAATTCCTTAGATAAAAGCGAAGTCTATAGATCAGCTCTTTCTTCGATACACTTTATTATGGCCGGCGGCTGCCTTAAGTAGGTGTCACGAGTAGCCTCTAGCATGGCGAAGAGCAGCTCTGTGTCTGGTGAGACTATTTGACGAATACGTTGGGCATTTCATTACCCGCTCAGCCTGGTTTTCTTTTTCCTGCAAGATGAGAAACCCTTTCTTCGCTGGGACCCTGTCAAAGTGGACGTAGATGCATCTTATTTAATGAAGAGTCTTGCCTCAAATTCAATGCGCATGTAAAGTACATAAGGAGGACGCCAGTCCCTTCTTCTCACACGCAAGAGTAACAAGCGCCTTGTACTTGACACGTGCTGCACGGGTCTGAAAGCCCAGCTTGGGAGCGATATCTCACGTGGAAGATAGAGCTTGACTTTCCTTGCCGTGGCGCCTGTCTGCCATCCCTAATGATGTGACGCATCATCTGTCAATAT
>FLMG01001659.1:0-21735 GCA_900088475.1 Hyphochytrium catenoides
CGATGATCCTCTTTGATCCTGGGGTCTAAGTACGCGGCACGAAGCCATGTGTCCTTAAAGTACAGATCATCAAGCTTCTTATGTAGGCCACTTCCCTCTTCACGGCTTGGAGGGCTTTCAGAGTTCATCTTCTGTCGCCATTCTACCGCGTACTTCTGCACAGTCGCCAGATCGGAGAGCAGGGCCTTGGTTTGTCCTTTTAGATTCCAGTACGCTGGCAGCCAGAAGACTAGGCGTTGCGGAACAGAACCAGCCGGCAGTTCCTTAAGTCGTTTTTCCTCCTTCGCCATCTTTGCAAGAGCTTCATCGGCATCTTTCCTCCTGAACGGGTCATTGTGGTCTTTCAGGTATCCATTGAGTTGTTCCCAGTATTTGTGGAAGAGGAGGGTCTGCTCCCGCGAGAGGTGCTTCCTTATGAAATCAAAAGCTCTCTGCATAGTTGCCATGTCTCCTTTGTGGGAGAAGCCCATTTTCTTTTCAAGCAGCGCCTGTCTGTCATTGGGATTTATCCCCTGCGCTATGAGCTTTAGGGAACCGATTATGCTCGTAGCTGCTTCCTGATCCCAGAAGGGCGCCGTTTTCCCACCAGCCGGACGATTGCTGGTGCGTAACTTCTCCTCCAGCCTGGCCACTCTGAGCAGGAGAATCAATGCTTCCACATACTGGACTCCGATGTGCTTCACTTCTTCAAGTGGCAGCTCTTGCCAGTTTGGACCTACTTTCTGCGCCAGCAGCTCGTTGATATCGCGCAGATTAAGATCAGCACGCATCATCGTTATGAGCTTGTCTAGCTTGTTACGTAGTGCGTTAGTATAATAGCGTCTGACCGGGTCCGTTGGAAGGACAAGAGTCAGATGATCCCCCACCATAAGCTTCTCATGGTTACCGTCCAGTTGTACCTGAACAATTCTCGCAACCTCTTTCTCTATCTCCATTATGTCTGCTGCAGCCTTGGAAGTTGAATGGGAAGAGATCCCCTTTTGCAAGTCGGTCAGCGCCTTCTCCTGCGCCTTCAGCCGCGCTATAAGAGTCTGTGAAGCGACCGATGGTCTCTGATCCATATTTTTATAGTGCTCAAGGGTCGTCTCCTCTTGTAAGGCAGCAGCCTTGTAATGCATCTCGGTTCTGATCGCGTTATCTTTTCGTGCCTGGTGGACCTGGAGCAGATCTTGAAACTGGCCAAAGGGGAAGGTTTCTATGTCTCTAGCCGGGAAGTGAGAGTGAAAAGCTGTCTTCAGTTTGTCTATCTGGGCATGTAAAGAACGCTTTGCCTCTCGTAGACGGTACTTCTGCTGTTTTACTCTTGCCTTCATGACTGCAGCGGAACCTCTACTACCACCACGACCACCAGGCGGACCATTCTCTAGCTCAGCTATTGTTTTGGAAATCTGGGCTAGTGAATCTCCAGGTGTGACTCCATCTCTTCCAGTTCGCCCGGTAGACTGCTGTGGCACTTTTTTAGCATGCTGCGGGTGATGAGAGTAAGAAATCTGGCTGTAAAAAGAGGGCTCCTTTGGCCCCAAAGGCTTAGGAAGGGGAGGTTTTGGCTGGTATGACTTCCACCGTTGAAGCGAGCGCAGATGAACTTGATCAGCGTTAATCAAAGAGTACGAATAGAAGAGGAGGCATAGTAGAAGACTAAAACGCAGAGCCTGAGGGCCCAGGCGGCGGCGCCACCCTGCCCTCCTGCAGCTTGCTGTCTTTCCCATCCTCTGCGGTATCATCATCATGATTTATGCTGAGATTTGATTGCTCGGCGTTACCATCGCCAGGAGAATGTTGCAAGACTGGTAACAATGAGCTCTGCGTCTTGGCAGCAGGTCTCTCAACTGAGATTGAAAGCAAGTAATGACTTGCTTGAAACCGGAGAAGAAGATGCCGTAACGATTGAAGGACGCGCTGCCTTGCATGAGGAAGGGTCCCCTTATGCACCGGCCGTTGGATGCCTACATGCGTGAAGAGAATATCACCCTCTTCTGCGCCGACAGCTATAGCGGATTCGGCGAGTCGATAGCAGAATATGGACCGAAGGAGTAGTGCATGATATATTACTGAGAAGAAGGCAAAGAACCGAGTATACGATTCAAGGAACCTCTACCGTCTTCACTGAACGAGCTCCAAATTTTCTGGGATATATAGAATCTCCGAATACTGAAGAGGTGTTTGGAGCTGTGAAGCCTGAAGATGTCGTGGGTCCAGAGCTGGTTCCAGGCATTGGGGCTGGGAGTTTGTTGCTTCAGTTGCAGGGCAGAAGGAGAAAGGATGTCGTTCTACCAGGAAGAAACAGAAAAAGAACTTTTGGCTAGTAGTGTGAGCTAGTTCGTGGCAGCCGGGCGCCCCCTACAGCGCCGCGGTAGTTCTACACATGAACAGGAACACACTAGTCAGATGTGTTGTCTCTTCTGTTGCTAATAATCGGCTAGCAAGGGTGGGAGATATGAACGCCGCCTGCAGGCTGACAAACGACTTCAAGCTTTTCACGTGCTGCCCCATCGGAACCCACTGACAGTTCTTCTAGCTGTTCTACTGCTCCCACTCTACCTACTCCTTGGGATACCGACCTAAGATGGCTAGTTGTAGGATGCCTTGAGTTCCTAGTTTTGTCTACTGCTATAATAAGACTATTCTTACTACTAGAGGAAGTAGAAGGAGAGGGAAGGAGGAGAAGAGGAAGATGAAGATAATGAAAAAGAGACAAGAGGTACGAAGTGTGAACTCTTCTTCGACACGATCTCCTCCGCCACCATCATTATCGGGAATAAAGAGGAAGGAGGAGAGGAAGAAAATGAAAAAGAGACAAGAGCTACAAAGTGCTGAACTCTTCTTTAACATGCTCTCCTCCGTCACCATCATTATCGGGAAAAGGAAGAAGATTCATAGGTGAACTCTCGACAAGAAGGATAGGCATGAGGAGAAGACGAGGGCGTGGCGCCGAGACCATCATCAACAAGCTCTCAACCATACACGACGCTAGAGTGGGGGCCAACTGCTGAATAGCAATACCCTTCAGAGTCTGTAGCGCCCTCTCTTCATGGAAGACGAGAGAGGTTCAGGCATGAGGAAGAGTCAGAGTCTTTGTCAACCGAGACCAATGACCAAGCGGCCCCAAGAGCGGCACGATCACTCTGAAGCTTAACCAGCTGTTGCACACAGTCCAAGACATTATAGGGCATAGCACCACCAAAGCACTCCCAGACTAGCAGCACATACTGCAGCCTGACACGGACTCCCATACTTCCTCAACTTTGCTTTCTCCGATAGGCGACCTTGAAAGCCGGCATGGATTGCTGCGTAATAGGGAAGGTTCTGGATTGCAACTTATGCCTGGCAGACACATCAAAGGCCGACCGAGTACTGATAGGACGTTGAGAAGCCACGAACAGGAATGTCTAAGCTCTGAATGGAACCCGGAAGAAGTTGGCAAGGTTCGCGGGAGACTTTGAGAACAGGGCTCCCGAAAGCTTTAAGAGGTAGCTTGGCCCTATCCAAACACTCGCCGGTTCTAGTGCACACTATCATCCTCCTGTCTCTTCGGTATCCATTTTAGAACTAGGGCGCCCTGAGCTGGACCTTCGAGCGGACATATATCAGCCTCCAATGCCCTGTTATCACCTTGTGAAGACGAGACCAAAAGTGGCAGCTCTCCTCTCTGTCCCTAGAGTGTTAGCAGCAGCGGTAGAGGGTCATAGAGCATCGCCAAACACACGGAAGCAGTATGGGCTTCCCATCTCTTTGTCTGACAACGTTCATGTTTGGGTTCTTCACCAGTTGGACCCTTCTCTAGCTTCTCTGCTCGAGATTGATCATGGTGCCTGGTGCCTTTCTTTCCCTTCCGCCGTCTCCTCCTCTTATTGCTGTGAAGATCAGTCATGATTCTTCCTGTTCTGATTATAATGAGAGTAGTGGACAGTTGAAGAGATCAAGGACTCCATACTAGCTCTTACCTCTTCTTCCCCGGAGTAGTAAATGCTTTTATATCATCATCGCGCTTAAGAAAGCAAGGAATCACATAGAACCCAAAGCAAACAGCGGATCGACTATGGTGGCTCATTAGCGCATGCTCTCATAACCAAACAAGGAAGAGGCCTCCCCCATCACTCCGAGGATTCTAACCCCAAAGAAGCGGGAGGAGAATGCAGATTCTCTTTCAAGTTATTAATAACATGTTTGAAGCGAGGCTGGTGAACAGTTTCCCCTCAGACATCTTCGTCGTCTTCGGAAGGATCCTCTGAGTTTGACTATCCGGCTAGCCCCAGAGTCTTACACTTCCTCCCTCTTGTGGTCCCTCCTAGGGTTTGTTCCCTTATGTTGACTTCGTCCATTTTCCGCCCTAAGCTTAGACGAAGTAGGCCCTTGTTTCGCAATGGCTTTATGCTACTGCTCACTTGACGACGACGTGCTCACGGCTCATGCCAATAATCAACGCTGTACACTTGGTGTTCATCTTGCAAGCAGGGCTTCCGGAAGGGAAACGAGTGGGACATTAGGCCACAGAGCACGGAGTAAAAGGAACTGTATCAGCGGGCGGATGAAATGACACTAACTTCTGCTAGGCCAAAGAAGTACATGTTATGCATGGTCTACCCAGCTCTTCTATTCATAACCTCAGGGCTATGTTGCCAACTGAACTGGCAATGCAATGGCTCGATAAGTGGCGGCGCTACTCTGCCGACCGACCTTCTTCCTCAATCTTCATCATCAGTTCGGGTTGATGATAGATTGTGGCTGCTGCTGACAGGCCGCTCGCCGCAGCTTGGCTTTGGACCAGTGGTAGTGGGAGAATTGGGCAGCCAACTGAGAGACAACCCATCTTCCAACCCATCGACATCGATGTGGCGACGAGAGACGAAAGGGAAGGTTGAGATGTGAAAGCTGTGGTTTTATTGAAGGCTCGTCGGGTGACTCCATTTTGACTTGCCCGTTTCTCATAAGTTACAAGCTGTCAATAAATTTGGAATACGCTCAGCTGGTTTGACTTTGTAATGTACTATACGGAGTGAGTGTAAGCCCGCAGCCATTCTTTACAAGGCTTTACATCAAAATATCGTGACAAATATCTGTAAAGATACAGGATCAGAACCCCAAACGATTTTGTTGGATCTGTCACCACCGCAGAGCTCAGCAAGCAGTGCCTTCTGATGCTGCTGCTGAGGAGTTGCTGCTGATTGATGGCGATGTAGTTCCGGTTGATGATAGATTGTGGCTGCTCCTGACAAGCCGCTCGCCGCAGCTTGGCCCTGGACCGACAGAGCTGTGGGATACTATCTCAGAGCAGACTTGCGTCTTGGCGACGAGGAGGAGCCCATCATCGTCCCATCAGCTGAGTGAGGTATAGACTTGTACTCCGTATTTGGCACTACTCGTGCTCCGTCACAAGCTAGACTTCTCCAGGCTCTAGTCCATCCTCTGCAGTTCACGCATAAGCCTAGACAGTAGCGAAGAACCTTTTTTTCTGTATGACTAGATCTGCTTCTCATCAACAAGCACGTGCTTGACTACTGATGTCATCATTCTTTATTACTATCCACTAAGAGTACGGAGCATAGCCAACATCACCTCGATGGCGACGAGGAGCTAATTTGCTTCTTTGTTTTTCCTAGGTCTACCTCATAGAAACGACCCTTCTGAAGATAGTCCATTATCCCCCATTCCTTTGACTGCTGGGGGAGGCGGATCTGTTCCTAGCTTCATCGTTCTTTGGGAATCTCACTGGCGGACTCACTCTTATACCCTGCTGTGCTTGAGAGGAAGAAGTCATCCCTTCCTGTTGTCGCAATGTTGGACGGGTGCGGCGAGGTCTCCAATGACTTCTGTTTGGATCTCTTAGAGGCAGTCTGGAGTGCTTCTGATGGAGTGGACCATCAGTGTGGCCAAGAGTGCACTAACGGCAGGACCTTTGCTGCCGGCGGGAAAATTGATTGTCACGACTCTCCATTGCCTCATCATAATAGTTCTTGTCAAGAAGCCACCACTGCTCCCCGCTTACCGGCAGATGGTCAGAAGACTCCGTTCTTGTCTGCGGTAGTCGTTGAGGGCATGGGAGAGCTTCCCCTGCCGCTCACCGCGCAGGACGCAATCAAGCTCCGTGCTGTCTGTGAGCAAGCTCCTTATGGGCATGGGATGGCCACCGTTGTGGACACCTCTGTACGCAGAGCGTGGCAGTTAGATGCAAAAAAGATATCTTTTCCCATGAATACTGACTTGCGAGGGGGAAATCAAGGCCATGATCCTACGACGAAGGGACAGGAACAATCAAAGGAGATGCAGACAAACTCCTTTCTCTCTGGTTCAGTGCAGCAGCTGGCCCTGCGCGCTGTGGCTGCCATGGGACTTGACGGCTCGGCATTACAGGTGGAGGCGCGCCTGTACAAGCTTCTTCTGTACGAGTCAGACGGCCACTTCAAGGCTCACAGAGATACGGAAAAAGAGGAAGGAATGTTTGGCACTCTGGTCATTCAGCTGCCGACAGAAACAGGCTACGAGGGCGGTGCGCTTGTGGTGCGTCATCGAGGCGTTAACAAGACCTTTGACTTCTCCTCCTCAGGCCAGAAGGATTACTTCTTTACGGCTTTCTTCGCAGATTGTGAGCACGAACTCCAGCGAGTGACCAGGGGCTACCGTCTATGTCTTGTTTTCAACCTAGTCCGTCAGAATAAGGAGATCGCCATCAACCCTGGGGACTTGCGAGGCCTCAGTGAAGCAGTGGCAAGGACAGAAGTGCTTCTAAGGCCATGGTGTAAGGCCATACAAGCTGAAGAGTTAGGTGCCTCAACCAAGGGTGAAAGCGGATTCAAAGAGGAAGACAGGACAAGAAAACAGCCCGCAGCAGAAGCTTCTGGAGAAAATGGGGAAAGAGAAAACGGAGGTAAGGCTTTGGCGGATGGAGGATCGGTGGGTGAGGAGAAAGAGGAAGAAGGAGACGAAGAAGAAGAAGACGAGGAGGAAGAACTGTTCTTCCCTGAGAAGCTTGCCATTCCTCTTCGCCACAAGTATACCAAGAAGAATCTCTCCTTCGCCGGTCTCAAAGGAGAAGATAGGGTGCTTGCGGAGGTTCTGAGAAGCTGTAGAGACCAAACAGGGCAGCCCTGGCTCGACCTTCACCTCTGTATAGTGACGAAGCAGGTGTATGGGATGCCTGATGGCTATGATCACTATGAGGACTATCGAGGCCGGCGTGGTATATGGAACCGATGGGGAAGCTACTCCTATTCTGATGATGATGAAGAAGAGGACGAAGATGACGATGAAAGCGAAAGAAGGCGTGAACTGGAAGAAGAAAACGGCCGAAGGAGCCTTAGCGGGTACGATATGCTGGAGATCCACGATACCGAGTTTGACAATGGTTGCTGGGTAGGGCTAGATGACAAGGATCTCGGCTTCGTGGTTCCAATTGATCTTGACAAGGAAATTGTCTATGATAGAGAAGAGAACAGTGAACCGTTTGATATAGATGCGGGCCCGGATGAAGACGAAGTTGAAGGCTACACAGGGAATGCAGGCCCGACCCTGACTTACTGGTATCACACGGCTCTCCTCGTCATTTGGCCGAGATGCAGACGGATTGAGATTGCTTGCGACGCCAATTTTGAGGGTGCTCTTTCCCTTGTAGAGAAATTGGAGAGCCATAAGCAAAATGCAGAGGCGAGAGTTGCTCTGCGGAAGGTCCTGGCCTTCATGGAGCGGGGACGAAACAGAAAGGACAGAAGAGAAGGAGCGCCTTGGGGAAAACATCACACACCAATCTACATGAGACTCCTGCAAGGCAACCGAAACAAGGTCTCTGTGGGGGCTGCTCGGCTTCTGAGGCTCGCGGTGCAGCTAGAAATGTTGTTGGAGGCTCTGCAGGTGCTGAAGATGTTAGGCGCGTTGGCACAGCAAACTCCTACTGCGCATGCTCAATCATTCTCCTATAGCCGATCCAACGATTATGCCGTAAGCACGGCGGAGGCAGATGCCGTCGCGCTTGTTGTACGCAAATTTGGCTGGAAAGTTTGCTCACAGCTTGTTCTTAGTCTTCTGGTACCTCAGCGGTTCACTTCCGATGGTTCTTCCTACGCACATCTGGCCAGAAGGCTGCAGAGCTTAGGAGAGATTGAAGCTGCGGAGGCTGTGGGCAAGAGAACGTTATTCCTTTTCTTCTCTTCAAAAAGCGCTTCGTCTAGGGGTGCACTCTGCGCTATCATCCATATGATGCTTTCGTTGCCTAGCTGCTTGCAGGAATACTCGGAGAGGCTTAAGAGCAGCCTTCGAGGACTTAACAGCTCAACGCTGGCGGAGATTATTCTCCATCTTCACAAAGCAAGATTCCCTAGCAGAGGAGACGGAAGTGACAACTCTGCGAGTCTCCTTTTGCCAGCTCCATCCTGCTCGCAAGTTCCTGGAGGGTCGCCTGAATCTGCTTGTTCTCCCTGTGGACCTGAACAACAAGCCAAGGCCATTTCTGTGAAGGATGAGCCCTTGATGTTAGAGGTTTTTACTGCTGCCTGTCGCATGTTGACGGGGAAGGAATTGCAGTCATCGCGACAACTTTCAGCATCTCAGCCCTCATACTCTCATTCCTACTCCTTCTACTCTACATCCAGCAAGGCCCCTCCACCCCTGCCCATCATCCCACTGCTTGAGACCTTCTTATGGCTTGGAAACGCTGACATCTTCTCGTCAATGTGTGAGGCTGTAAGGCAGCAGTACCGTCAAAGTGGCAACAAAACGTTGCTGGAGAAGCTCTACAATGCCTCTGTGCTGTTTGATCAAGTGAGCAAACCAGAGAACATAGCTTTCATGGCTCCCTTCCGCTCTTTATTGAGTGAAAGGATTGACGAGCTGCGACGCCGTTCTCGCCCTGCCTTCTCTTGGTGTCAACCAGCAGCATTGGTTCCCGGTCATCCACAGTTGGAAGCCTTTCTCCGAGGCCCTGGAGAGAGTTTCACCTATCACGTCGCTCACGGTGGTCTGCCAGGAGCCCGAAAGTTGGCTTCAAACTTCGTGGGCAGGGTGAAAGATGGTCACAGCGCCACGGCTTTGCCGGGAGGGAGAGGGAAGGATGCGTATGTGACCGTAAAGAAGACCAAGGCAGTCTTCCAGGCACTCGTTCAGAACTGGGAAAGAGAGCAGTCTGAGTTAAAGGAGCTGCTAGCAAAGAGACTCACTCTGGGCCGTTCCCCTGAGAAAGAAGAAGAAGACGACGCCAAGCATCAGGAGCAGCAACAGATCGCTCCAGCCGCGCAGAAGATTCAGCTTGCGGATCTCAATGCTACAGGGGCAGGCAATCAAGTGAAGAAAATAAAAGCGGAAGATCCTCCTAAAGGCGAAGAAGGGAAGATATGCATGGCAGGTCCTTTGAGCGCGATCAGCTACGCCAGAAGAAGCGTGCCACTGTCTACCGTCCCCGCCGCACAGCAGCCGCAGCATGGTGTGAGGGCAGAGAAGAACCAGATACCAGGTAGTTTACCTCATAATTCTCTCAAGGCCGCAGTAAAGAGCGTTTCCAAAGAGTCGGCGGAATTACCTCGCGCTCCAGAAGATGGCGGACGCACAGTGCAAAGTACCTCTTCTCTACCTGCTGCCGTTTCCTCTTCCTCGTCAGCTACTCATTTAAAGCAACGAGAGGTGGAGCAGGAGCAGAGCCCTCCGACAAAGAAGCAAAGAAGTGAAGCTCCTAGAGGGCCTCCGATGGTTGTCGACCTAACGCTGGATGATTAGGAAAGAGAAGCAATGCAGAGAACTAGAAAAGCTAGGAAGATAATAAAGGGGAGGCAAATATAGACACGCTTGAGCGGGAAGTATCAGGGGCTGCAAAAGGCATAGAAAATTCTATTGCTCTCCGAGCACCTAAGCTATAAGGAAGAAGAATCCCTTTCGGTCACCAGGTCGCATCAGAAGAAAGAGGATAATCAAGCCGCTTGATCATGCACTGCCGTTGAGGTTATGAGTTCGAGTCACTAGGATCTAATCCACATGGTACTGAAGGTCATCACCTAATGCTTTGCCAAGCCGGGTAGTTAGGAGGTACTCCATGTCGCTCTACGAAGAGTCCGGAGAGGGGCGATAAGGCTCCACACTGACTGAGACCAGGGAAACAGGATGCACTTGGTACTCTCTGCTGAATAGCACTAGTAACATATGTGCATCATTTCCAACAAGAATCACCTTCACGACTGGAAGAGGTCCCAAACAGCTCAATAGACCTTTGCCCGGAGATCCCTCGATCGAAGTCCACTGTGCCCTTAAAATTCAGCCAAAGGAGGCCCTTACCAGTGCCAAGTAGCACACGACGAGAATAAATCGTTAGTGCCGACTGGTAAACTTGAGCGTGACGGAGCTAATGTTGCAACAGCGAGCGAATCTGGTACAGCTGCTGTACGTGCCGTGTTCGATATCTTAGGAGACTCTGAGGTCCGGCAATAACATCGCTCTGATCTCAGGGCCATAGTTGGCCCTGAATGGTGTCATCATCTTGGTAGAGGCGGCCAGAGTGGGAGCTGCTTAACTGTCGCCATCGAATTGATGAATGGCGGGTAAGATATAGGAAGAGTGCTTTTCTCCTCTTGAAGAGGAGCACAACAAGAGCATTTTGCGGCCATAAGGAAGACTGTTTCTCTTTCACTACCCAGGCCGCAGCAGCGTAACAGGCGAACCAAGCCAGCAGTTGACCAGTTTGTTCCCTAGCAGGCTCCAATCATTGCAAGTTCCTCCTTGCTTACTTCCTCTTACTCGTGCGGTTGCCTTCTTCCCCTGTCAGAGCCGCTAGCGGGATTTTCCCTTCTTCGGCCCAAATTTTTAGGTCCTGCCGCTGCTGCTGCGGAATTGGCATGCAGAACTTCTTGTGGCCCTGCAACCTCTCATGAAGCACGTCTTCTAACTCCAGTCGTGGCTGGCAATATCCTCCTATCCTCCTTTCAAACCCTGTTAGTTCCCTTCATTAATATAATATAAGTCTTGTTCTGCCCCGACCACTCCTCGGTTCATCCATGATCCTTACTTCTTCTTAACGCTCTTCCAGTCCTCTTTCCTGGAGGTAGCTTCCAGAACGCTTACCTACGTCATCCCCGTAGCTGCTCGCCCTCTTCTGCCCCTGCCTCAATCGCAGTGTCATGACGGTCCGAAAAGAAGAATTAGCTACACAGAGGTAACAAAAATGAAAGTCCAACGCTGCCATCCTACCTACCGTCTCCTTCACTCCACGTACCTAGCCATTGTCTCGCTCGATAAAGTTTTCTTTCTTCCTTACACTCTTTATCTCTCTCTCCATTTCTCTTCTTATATCCTCCCCTATCGCTTCTTTTGTCCTAATCTCTCCCTTTTCTTTTCCCTATTCTCCTCTCTCATCACTTGGGTCCTGCTTTGCCTTCTGTCTCCTCAGAGCTTCGTTCTACCTCCGTTCTTTCTTCTCTTTGTCTCTCCCCACTCCATACCTTCTTTGGCTGCACCGTGCTGCTCGCTCGCTTCTCTCCTGCCTCCTCTCTCCAAGCCTCCCTGTCCGTCTTCCGGTTACCTTTCCTTTTGCTCTCATCCGCTTCGTCTCGCCTCTCTTTACCTCTCTTTAGAGCTTGTTGAATTGTCTTCCCAAGTCTTCACCGGCATCATGGTATCATAGTTCAATCAGAGTAAACGCGGCTTCTTTCTTGGGTACCCTCTAGACGTACCGAGGATTCTAAGCTTTCCCGATACCACGCGATAATAGAACGAGCTGCAGGGAAGGAAAGAGAGTCGAGGAGGAGAAAACCATGACTGAGAGCCCAGCTGAAGTGAGCACTGTATGGGCCTTAAGTGCATATTTGGCTGTCTTCTGCCTGCTTTTTGTCATCTCTTCTTACCCATACGTTCGGCGTCATCCTAGATGCATAGTAACCTAGCGATGATACCGAGGATTTGCGACGCTCATGCCGGAGCCTTCACTGAGAACGGGCGTTTACTTATCGTTCGGCTTTCTCGTTTGGCAGTGAAGCCTCAAAGACAGCATTGAGAGAATAATGGAAGCCGCCAATGTGATATCGAACTTCTACCCAGGTTTTAGTAGTAGCGGGCTCCTCGTTCCTCAAACTTACTTTTTGTTTCTCCGTTCTCTCCTCTCTTTCTATCCCCAATCCTCTCCTTATACATCAAAGCCAACGCAGTATTGATCCACCCATTCACCTGACTTAGAGGCGACCAAGAAGACTAAATGAGCCTTAGCAAAATGGTCGGGAAAAGGTGCGACGACGAAGAAACGAAGGATGATGAAAGAGTAGTAGGTCCTTCCTCCGATCCCCGAGCGAGATATTGCCTCCGATCCCCGAGCAAGAAGTAGTTCAAGACAGAAACGGCCGGTATCTTGACTGAATAAAGGCAGCTACTCCCGCTAGATTGAGCTCTAGCACATTTATGGACAAGCTGCCAGCCTGGCCAGCAGACTATTTGCATACAACCAATGATTGATATACAGTCCAGATTCTCGAGTCATGTGCTATCAGCTTCCGGACCGGACTGTTTTCGGAGGATAGGTCGTCCTCCTGAGCGCCTGGTAAGGCAGATGTCTTGCCCCACCCAATCTATATGCCGTCTTGCGGTCTTCCTCCTCTTTTCCCGCCGCTTTTCCCCGCACTGATCTCAAAATGTCTTTACCTCCCGTTAAGCTCCTCACGGCTTCACTCTTCTTTCTCTGGGTCTAGCTATCCCTAGTGTCAAGGTTGATTCCTTCGCCAATCGTTTCCTACTCTCCGAGGAACAATCTCACTACTTTTCGAGGCGGAGGAGCCAGAGCTGTTGGACGAGCAGATTATTTGTGAGCATTACAGATACAGATCAATAGACCCCACTAGGACCATGCTGCTAGGAAGCATGAGCACGCAATTATTCAGAGGTGATCTGAAATGAAATACTATCAAAGTATAAGAGAGACCCTGACCAACAGAGAAAGGGATTAAGGGCAGGCAAAGATAGAAGTTCTGGACTGCTGTAGCGCCAGAATGCCAGCGATGAAAGGCACAATAATGTAAGGAGGCAATGCAACAGCCGCTGAACCCCCTACAGTGGACGGGGAGAGACACGTACGGCCGGCAGTAGTAGTCGGAGGTCTCTTTGTCATAGTAACTGGTATGAGAATAGTACTAGATGGTGGTAAGCGCAAAGTGTCTGGGAAAAGCATAAAACTGGCTGAGACAGAAACTAAGAAAGACCTGGTCGTTGGCGCTTATTTCATTTGTCTACCGGACTGAGGTACATTGCTCACCTTTTCGGAGAGACAAAATAACGATGGCACATGTTTTGCTTCCCTCATCAGAGCAGGCGCTCCCAGCCAGGAACAACTCACATCAGCAGCATTGGCGTTGGACAATTGAAAGGAAGAATAAGAGTAATTAGGTAGTGAATCCAGTCCAGCAATTGTCCTAACCAAGCATCCAGGCGCGAACATGTTCCTAGCAATCCAGGACAAAACCAGTAACCAAGCGTGAAATTAGCCAAGCACAGCAGACAACCTAAAAACAGCCAACCATAAATAGCAGTATATAAGCGCAAAGCATCCGACCCAGCTCTCAGCAAAAAAACCTAAGGCCCGGTACTTTAAAACGAAGCAGCTTCCTGCTCACGAAAGGAAAGAGAAGCAAAAGCAGGCAGAGGTAGAAGGCTTAGGAATGATGGCAGCAGCAGCAGGGTGGTGAAAGATGATACGACAGAAGAATCCAGCTACTATGATGAGAGGGGCTGAAGAACCTCGCCGCCAATTGGATCTCTCTTTTGTATAGTGATAGGTATCCGTGAGTAATACTAGGCAGTGTAAGCTCATAATGTAAGGGAAGAGCAAAAGGCTGGTGAGAAGGAACACTATGTTCCTTCTAAGCCCCTTCTTCTGTGTGATACAATTATGGCCACAGGCCAGCCTCTAACGAAGAGAGAGGTCGCTTATGAAGTTTACCATTCGGCTTTTGTTCGTCTGTGGATCTCTTGCCCACGACCTCAGTGCTTTCCACCAGTTTCTCTTCTGTATCTCCGGTGACGGAGAACACGAGTAGGTTTGGAGGTCGATGCTCGTACTGAGTTTTTGGAGGCCGCGATGGTGGTTGAGGCTCCGAAGGTGGCTGCTCCTGCTCACAATGAGGTTGTTCCTGAGTCCCTGGATGCTGCTGTTGTTCAGCTTGATGCCGAAGATGGAAGGTACAGCGCCCTAACTTCCTAGGATACCGTCCGCATCCTGGAACTCTGCAAGTCGGTGGCCTATAATCGAGATCAAGAAGTCTTGCGTGCTTTGCACACTTTTTCGTTCTAGATCGGGCGTTCTTGTTGCAATCTGGAACCTCACACTGTACGCATGCAATACCAGCTTGCCTGGCATGCCGCTGGCATTTGCTTTCTTTTGATCTTCTTGTTCTTGCGCAACCCTCCACATCACACAGCTTGCGGTGCCGCTTTTTCTTCCTCTCCTGCTGCTGGGTCATCCTAGGGTTACGCGTGCTGCCGCTGTTCAGCACTGGCTCCTCCTTCGTCGTCTTTCGGTGTCTTGCTCAGGCAGGGTTCAGAAGCAGTGCTCACACAGCATCTTGTCTCCTCCCGCGCCACCTCCTGCAACTTGGTTCTCCTGCAAGCAACTGCCTCAGCAGCGGAACATGATGGCCTCAGCAGCAGGGCCGTATTTTAGCCAGCAAAAGTGCAGGGGAGAATGAGCCTGAAAGACTTGGTCTATCTCCGTCTTGTTGTACTTAACTTATTAAATTTCAGGACTTGTCTATCTTCCTTCTGAGAACTTACAGGTACTCAAGAGATGTCTCTGAACACAATACTTGTACAGTACTGGTAGTAACACGATAATTAGTGACTGCAAGACAACAGGGTCTTACTGTACAAATGCCTCAGCAGCAGCAAAAACTTGATGTGCCTCAGCAGCAGGGGGGAAGCCGCAGCAGCAGAAGTTGCCTCAGCATGAGCAGATCTTGGGTACTTTACTGGGAGTACCTTGTATCTGTATTAAGCCAGTGAACTATTGGGGGGAATGAGGCTTATTAGCGACTTTCTGCAAGCCTCAAAATTCTGGACAAACGAGAATCGGACGGTCGAAACCCTAACCCTAACCCTCGTCCGATTTGAGACCGACCACTTCGTCCGATTTGAGTGCAAAAAGTGTTCTGCAACCATCACTTCTCGGCAAATTTTCAATGGGTAGGGTAACTCCCGAAATTAGTTTTCGTGAAAAAGAGAAAGAGAAAAAGAAGAAGAAGAAGAGCAAGAGAAGAGAAAGAAGAAGAAAAGAAGAATGACAAAGAAGTGGTGGAACAAACCAGAGCAGACGACAAAGATTAGGATCAGAAGGAAGACAGAAGAGGGAAGAAAGAAGAGAGAGGAAAAGGAAGATGAAAGAAGAAGAAGAAAAGGTAAAAGAAGAAGACAAGAAGGAAAAAAAGAAGAAAGGTAAGAGGAAGAAGAGACGAAGAAGAAGTCACCTTGGACTATCTCTTTCTCTTCCATTTTCCTGAATGTCGGGCCCCATCCTTCTTTCCTTCTTGCGATGGTCGCCGTTTTATGCATGGGTTAACCCTAACCCTAGTTGTTGCCACCGCCGCTCGCGGTTGCTTCTGCCTTATTCGGCCTCTTCCCTCCATCAGTCTCACTCTCTATCTTTTCTACTACTCTCTCTCTGGTGACACTCGGGGCTGTTCATCTTCACTCGTCTGCTGTAACCGTTTTCCACCTCCTCCCCCTTATTATCTTCCAAGTCCTCGCTCATTATTTCTCTGTCTTTCTTCTCCTTGTTAAACTCCTCTCTATCTTCTTAATATACCTTTCATCGCCAAGACTTCAGCTTCCTACTGCCTGTTCTCTCCCTCTGCTTTGTCCAGCAAGTGTCTGTTAACCGATTTTTTAGTAGCAGCTTTCCTTCCCCTTTTGGTTGGCCTGAGTGTCAACGTTTAACTGATTCCAGCGCTTCTCTATCACCTCATTGCTTCTGTTTGTTCTATCGGCTTTCTCTTCCATAGCACTCTTTCTCTCTCATGTCTCGTGTATACGTTTCTATAGCTAATTAATATTCTTCAGTCCCCATTATTGCTAAACGTTGTTGTCTCTCTCTTTGTCTCTTCGTTCAATCCTCATTGTTGACAGTCATCAAGTTCGTCTGATCATTAGCGATATTTTGATGATGGTTTAGGTGAGGAGAGTTCTGTGCAACAGGGGTTACAGAGAAAAAAAAAAGATACCCAGGAATGGGATGAAAATGCTGCTAGTACGTGTAGGAGCACTTCGCAAGCAGAAGAGCAGAGGGGCATGGGAGGACGCTTGGAACACAAGGCCACAAGCTTCTTTTTGCTAGCGCCTTTGGCAGAAACCCACCTCAACCCTATTCTCTCCTTTTTCTCTATGCTTGAGTCCAATCTCTTCAGGGGAACAAATAAATAGACGGAACGGAGCTATGCGACTTGGCATGAGGATAAGAACACTACAAGTGAATGGACTAAACTGTAGACGAGGGAAACTCTAAAGACCAATAGGTGCTGCGAAATTTGTACCGGCAATGAAGCGAGCGCAGTAAGGAGCACAGATGTGTATGTTGGTATTTCAACCAACAACCAGTATTTATCAACCGATAGATCTGAAATAGCTGCTCCTCCTCCCGTGCCACCAACTGGCCAGCGTTGTCTCTGACGCCTTCATGATTTAGGTAGACTACTAACCAATCCGTACAATAGAAAATGCTCCGTCAGTAGCGTCACGCCTGTATTTAAGACAGAGCCATCACATCATGTGACCGACTTTCTAGCCTCAGAGGCTGCTGACGAGAAGTTAAGAGATATTGAGAGTAATCAGAGCAGATAGGTCTCATTAGGTAGTAAGGTGAGGGACGAAAGAAATGATTTGCTGTAAGCTGATACCAGGGAGGCGGAAAGAAGTCTGTGCTGTTGATGAAGTTGTCGGGCCAAAGGAATGGCAGATCGAGATTCTAACAAGAGAGAAGGCAGAATCTCTTCCCTTCTAACAAAGACAAAGCCCGGGAGAGTGTTTAGCTTTCTCCTCAACAAGAGAAGATATCGTCTTCTCCTCTTTTTCTGGGGGCTGATGCACCTCTCTTCCGACAATCTCACCGAAGAGACATAGTACTGCCTCTCTCTCTTTGTAACTCCTCCATATCTCCATGTTCAATCCTTGGTCTGTTCCTTGGTGTCTTAGGGTTACTACCCTTCTCCTTCCCTAAACCCCTATATCAAGATGAGAGGCAATGCCGAAGCGACGTTTTCCCTTTGCTGCAGAAACCGAAAAGCGAAAGACCAACACAGGCAGAGAGAGAACTTGACGATGGATCCTCTGTCTCTCTCTCTTTCAATTTCTGGCTCTCTCTCTCTGTCTCTCTCTCTCCTTGTCTCTCTCTCTCTGTCTCTCTCTCTCTGTCTCTCTCTCCTTTGTCTCTTTCTCTCTCTCTTCCTCTCTCTCCTTGTCTCTCTCTCTCTGTCTCTCTCTCTCTCTGTCTCTCTCTCCTTTGTCTCTTTCTCTCTCTCTTCCTCTCTCTATGTGTCTCTCTCTCTCCTTGTCTCTCTCTCTCTCTTTCTCTCTCTTCCTCTCTCTCTCCATCTCTCTCTATCTTTTTCCTCTACCTCGCTTGATACGCACCATAGTATTACATCTCATTTACTTCCTTTGCTAATCTCAAGACTATCTCTCTAGCTGAGAGACGTTCGTGGATAACTGGAGCTCCCTTGAGCGCAGAAAGGAAAAAGAGAGACCGGGAAAGAGAGAGGGAGAGACGCATAAAGAGAAACAGTAGATATATAATGAGAACAAGAGTCAATGGAAGTAGATAGAGGAGCTTGGACGATGAAAGAGAGAGACACAGAGAGAGGAGAAATGCCTTATCGGTGGAGAAGAAGACCTTGAACCCTTTGGCACCGAATAAGAAGGAAAGACACTAAGGGGCGAGAGATTATGTCACTTGACAGAGAGAGTCCGATGGAGCGGAGTCTTCTCTGTACGACCTAGGTAGCAGGAGGCAACTGGTACAGCGGACGTTTTCGACGACAACGTACTTGAAAGTTACGTCATGCAACGACAAGAGCTTCTGCCTGAACTAGACCCAGCAGCGACGACCATTTGCTATGCTTGCCGCGGATCTTCGGCTGACGTCTGATTTCGTACATGCAGTCTCAGAAGCTTACTTTAATTAGGGTCAAATATTATCGGGACTAGGTTTGGTATGCCATCGGGACGTTTTTTTCTATGCAGCGCTCCAGATGCCGGGACAGGGACTCGGGATGAGGTCACCGAGGTTAACAAGGCTGTTGAGTACTTTTCCCGAAAGTCTGAAGACACCATCGTAAAGAACTTTTACCTACGCACTCAGGTTCTTTCCCCTTCTTCCTCTCCGTATTCTCCTTCCTCCTCCACCAGAATGGAGTAAGGAGAGAGAGAGTCAACAGAGAATGAAAAGAAGAAGGAGATCTGGGTGCTCAGCTTACAACACTGAGATGGAGAAAGATCCAGAAACACAGTCAGATCAGGCGGTCGAGCTGAGTCAGACGCTAAAGCAGAAGAGAGAGAGAAAGGGATGGCGAAGATTGTTCACTCATCAGGAGGAACCTTTAAGCCTCTGAAGGTAGACTTCTTCCTCGGTCCCGCTCTCTCTCTCTCGCTCTGACTTCCCCTTCTCTCTTCCTTTCTTTTTTACTGTCACTGTCTCTCTTTCTCTCACTCCACCCTCACCTCTCTCTCCTTTCTGTCTCCTCTCTTTCTCCAGACACTATCTCTTATCGTTCTCTGTCTGTCCTCCTTGCAATGTCCCTTGTTCCCTCTCTCTTTCTTCGTCTCCCCTAAAAGCCCTAACTTGTATTCCCTTCCTGCCTATCCCTATACCCGATCCCTCTTCCTCTCTTGTTGCTCTCCTCTCTTTTGCTCTCTCTTCCCCTCCTTCCTCCCTCCTTCTTCTCCTTCCCCCCTCTCACGTCATTCTTTCTTCTCTCTCTCTCTTTTTCTCACTCTCTTCTATCAATGCTCTCGTTTCTCTTGTTCTTTCTGTCGTCGTCTTCTTTCTCGCTCTCCCCTCATCGCTTTTCCCGTTTCTTTGTATCTGTAGCTGGACCCTTCTTTCCCCGAATTTTTTAGAAGACAGACCACGGCAGACCACGAGAATGGTGCGAGAGGATCGCAAAAAGCACTAAGACGCACCAAAAGCGTAGAAGACTGTCGCGTTCGTGAGAGGACAGAGCTGAGAGAAGAAGAAAGGCTTACAAGGAGAAGAAGAGCCAGCTCTTATTCTCGCTAAACAATTCTATGGACGCAGATGGGAAAGTGAGGTTGCCATCTCTTGGAAGCCCGACCAAGATAGTTACCGGTGAGTTCTCTCTCTCTCTCCTCTTCATCTCTCTGCATCTTTCTCTCTAACTTTTGTCGACCTCCCTTTCTCCCCTAACAGCTCCTTCCTCTCCCCTCTTCGAAGTGAAGTCTCTCCCCAACTCTCTCTCATTCTATTTCTGTCCTTCGCTCTGTCTCTGTCCCTCTGCCTCTCTTCGCCCCTTTCAACAAATGAAGCTGCTTGCCACTTGTGACGCTGTTCTCTTCTCTCTTTCTTCTGTGGCCCCTTCCCCTTCGTTCCAATATGATTGCTCTTTTTAATCCGAACCCAATGGTTCCTTCTTCGTTCTCCTCGCCAACCTGCGTTGCTCTTCACTGCTGGTTTCTGGGTCTCTCTTTCACGTTCCGCTGGCCAGCTTAGCGCCTGTTCCCCAACTCGTTGCGAGAGCGAGCGTCCTGACTATGTTGCAAACGTAAGAGTTATGGTGCTGAACTTATTGCAGCATCATCTCTTGAAGACCTGTGGCTGCAAGCAGGTGGACACGACACTGGCCCTATATCTGCCTGAGGTAGTGGATGGGAGGTAGCTCTCTTGGAGTGCTTCTGTCTTTCCTACCTCCTGCTGCTCACCTCTTGTCTCTCTTTCTCTCTCTCTTACTATGGAACCACTCTGAGGACAACGAGGAGATCGATACTAAGCTTAGGTAGGTTTGGTGGTGATGACGAGATATGGGAAGTTAGTGACGCTCCGAGTAGTTAGAGCTCTAGCTAAGAGCAATTTTGCCCACATCAAGTTCCAGAGAAAAGCGCTCAGCTAACGGTAAGATGCATTGCACAGAGTGAAGGACATGTGCGCGCAGCTGAGTAGCTCAGCAGCAACCAGCGAAGTTAGATATGTGCGAGATAGAAAGGAGAGGGTGAAGAGAACATAAAACCTAGAAGGAAGAATTAGCTCATCAATATGATCCTCTTTTAAGTCTTCTCTCTCTCCTCTCTCTCTCTCTTCTCCTCTCTCCCTTCTCTCTCCGTCGCTCTTTCCCCCTCTCATTTTTGTTCTCACGGTCTCTGTATCTCGCTTTCTTTCTGGCTCTTCTTCCTTCCCATTTCGCCTCTCTCTAGTATTTCTCTTCCGGAGGCTTCGCTTTAGGATGGGTTTCAAGCAGCGTATCGTTAGCTTTCCTCCACTCTCTCACACCAGTATTAGGCAGACCTCTGATCACCCTGAATGGCCATTTTATTGTGAAAAGATGCAGGAGCCAAGACACGGAAGAAGAAGGTACGGCACTTTGTAGCTGGCAACAGTGAAACTTTGTCCTAAGTACCTACAGTCAGACAGAGGGACGGAGGAGAGAAAGAACGAGAGGGAGCGGAAAAGAGAAAGAGAGGGAATAAAAAGATTGAAACGTGAGGGAAGCGTCGGGGAACAAGAAGGAGCAAGGCGAAGAAAGTCTATGCTAGCGATCGACTGAGGACAGACAGACTTCTGTAAGAAGACAGCCGACAGAGAAGTGAAACAAGAGAAGATTAGAAGGAAGGAAGAGATAGAGAAGTGAATGAAGAGAATGAGAGAAGAGAGGATGAGAAGAAGAGGGACCATACCTGCTTAGGGTTACCTCTCAGAGGATGCAGTAGCTTAACGTCTTTCCCTCCCTTTCAGATCTTCTTCTAGCAGAACTATTCTCTACCTCTTGTGCCGTACTACCTGGTGCCTCACTATCGTTCTCCATTCGTCAAACATCATCACCCTGGTCTACCTTCTCTTCTGAGCTCTTCCATGTGGCAGGTTAAGACTTGCTGCAACATCCTCATGTACTAGTAGAGGGCGTACATAGCCGAGGAAGTGGAGATGCTAACTCACCTTTCCAGTCTTTCTTCAATTTGCTTCACTCTTCTCCCACCGTACCGTCGCTTTTCCCCGTTGTCAACTATAAGGAAAATATAAGGAAAAAGAGATGATAACCTAACCCTAACCCTAACCCTAACCCTAAGTGGTCTAGGAGAGATAATGAGAGGGACAGGGAGGAAAAACCATCGCTCTGATACCAACTTTCCCAGATCTCTCAGAACCCCTAAAGTCTGGTGAGGTGAGCGAGAGAAGAAATACAGACGCTCTTCCTTCTCCTTATTTTCTCCTCTCTCTCCTCCTTCTTTTCGTTGTTTTCTCTTTCCTTTCTCTCTCTCTCCTTCATCGTCTCTGTTCTCTCTAAGCTCGCTCATTCTCTTTCAGCGCTTCTGGACAGATGACTAATTTACTTAATGATCAACAGGAGAAGAGAAGAAGGAAATAAGAACAGCTCTTCAACACCATCATCTTGATTGCTCTTTCCGGGGTTTGGACAAAGAGTGAAGCGAGCATCAACGAGCAGTAAGACTAGGCTTTTGCCCTGGATCGATTAGCCGGCACGGAACTAAGGCTCTGTACTTGAACAAGGAAATAGAAAACGGTTCTTCAACACCATCATCTTGATTGCCCTTTCCTGACTTTGGGCAAAG